>SJYC01012902.1:0-30224 GCA_006408675.1 Madoqua kirkii | reverse complement strand
ACTAAAGACCTATATATTGAAAACTATAAAACACTGATGAAAGAAATCAAAGAGGACACTAATTGATGGAGAAATATACCATGTTCATGGATTGGAAAAGTCAATAAGTGAAAATGAGTATACTACCCAAAGCAATCTACAGATTCAATGCAATCCCCATCAAGCTACCAGCAGTATTTTTCACAGAACTAGAACAAATAATCTCAAGATTTGTATGGAAATACAAAAAACCTCGAATAGCAAAAGCAATCTTGAGAAAGAAGAATGCAACTGGAGGAATCAACTTGCCTGACTTCAGGCTCTACTACAAAGCCATAGTCCTCCTACTTTTAAGTTGGTACTTCTAGTCTGCTGTGAGCTTAAAACTCCAACAACCAAACTTTTGCGAATCTCCTATAAAATAAAAGACAGAGGGAATTTTCATATGACACAGTGCATGCAATTTATGGATCAAATTTTGAAGAGATATTTTGTATTCACTTCTTCATTTTTTACCTGTCTCTTAGCCACATTTACTGGATAATTGAATTTTGCATAGGTGGGCTGATGCTAAGTACCACCAACAAAGCTACTGTGTGAAAAATTCCATGGAACATATTCTGTGTGATGATGTTTAAAAATAAATTCTAAATATCATATTCTTGTTACACAAAATTTAGAGATGGAACTAAAGTCACTTAGTCTGTCTATACCAAGTGAATGGGTGAATAGATTGACAAAGAAAAGAGGTGATGTTATACAGTGTTACAACATCCCTTCTGTCTTCTTTCTGCCTCCGAAGTATTTTGATTTTTTGGAGATATTTTATTTTAGTAAGAATTTCCGTTTAGTATCACAGTAATCCAAGTCTATGTCCCAGCCACTAATGCCGATGAAGCTGAATGGTTCTGTGAAGACCTACAAGACCTTCTAGAACTAACACCAAAAAAAGATGTCCTTTTCCTCATAGGGGACTGGAATGCAAAAGTAGGAAGTCAAGAGATACCTAGAGTAACAGGCAAGCTTGACCTTGAAGTAGAAAGTGAAGCAGAACAAAGGCTAGGGAAAATTCGTAAAGAGATGGGAATACCAGATCACCTGACCTGCCTCTTGAGAAATCTGTATGTAGGTCACGAAGCAACAGTTAGAACCAGACATGAAACAATGAGCTGTTTCCAAATTGAGAAAGGGATATGTCAAGGCTGTATGTTGAATCCTTGCTTATTTAACTTATATGCAGAGTACATCATGTGAAATGCTGGACTGGATGAAGCACAAGCTAGAATCAGGATTTCTGGGAGAACTATCAGTAATCTCAGATATGCAGATGACACCACCTTTATGGCAGAAAGTAGAGAGGAACTAAAGGACGTCTTGATGAAGGTGAAAGAGGAGAGTGAAAAGCTGGCTTAAAACTCAACATTCAGAAAATGAAGATTATGGCATCCGTTCCCATCCCTTCATGGCAAACAGATGGGGAAACAATGGAAACAGTGACAGACTTTATTTTCTTGGGCTCCAAAATCACTGCAGATGGTGATTACAGCCAAGAAATGAAAAGACACTTGCTCCTTGGAAGAAAAGCCATGAACAACACAGACAGCATATTAAAAAGCAGAGACATCACTTTACCAACAAAGGTCCATCTAGTCAAAGCTATGGTTTTTCCAGTAGCTGTGTATGGATGTGAGAGTTGGACCATAAGAAAGCTGAGCACTGAAGAATTGATGCTTTTGAACTGTGGTGTTGGAGAAGACTCTTGAGAGTCCCTTGGACAGTAAGGAGATGAAACCAGTCAATCCTACAGGAAATCAGTCCTAAATATTCATTGGAAGGACTGATGCTGAAGCTGAAACTCCAATCCTTTGGCCACCTAATGCAAAGAACTGACTGATTAGAAAAGTCAGTTGGGAGAGATTGAAGGCAGGAGGAGAAAGGGATGACAGAGAATAAAATGGTTGGATGGCATCTCCGACTTGATGGACATGAGTTTGAGCAAGCTCTAGGAGATGGTGATTGACAGAAAGCCCGGCTTGCTATAGTTCATGTGGTCACATAGAGCTGGACGTGACTGAGCTACCAAAGTGAACTAAGCTTAGAGGAGTTAGTTTAGATAATAGGAATGTTTAATAAAAGTCATGCTAAAAATTTTGAGGAATTGTGACACATTATTGACAAGTACCATTTGAGAAACCTCAATATCCAAAATGAGTTAGGCAAAAACAGAAAAGTCAGTTGTTTTCTGTAAGAAGAGATATAGGGAACCCTCCTATACTCTTGGTAAGAATGTAAATTGATATAGCCACTATGGAGAGCAGCATGGAGTTTCCTTAACAAACTAAAAATAGAGGTACCATATAATGCAGCAACACCACTCCTGGGCATATATCTGCAGAACCTCTAATTAAGATACATACACCCTAATTAGCAGCGCTATTTACAATAGCCAAGATGTGGAAGCAACATAAATGTCCATCAACAGAGTAATGGATAAAGAATATGTGGTGTATATATACAGTGGAATACTGCTACTGCTGAATCACTTCAGTCGTGTCCGACTCTGTGCGACCCCATAGATGGCAGCCCACCAGGCTCCCTGTCCCTGGGATTCTTCAGGCAAGAACACTGGAGTGGGTTGCCATTTCCTTCTCCAATGCATGAAAGTGAAAAGTGAAAGTGAAGTTGCTCAGTTGTTTTCTACTCTTCACAACCCCATGGACTGCAGCCTACCAGGCTCCTCCGCCCATTGGATTTTCCAGGCAAGAGTACTGGAGTGGGGTGCCATCGCCTTCTCCACAGTGGAATACTACTCAGCCATAAAAAGAAAGAAATAGTGCCATTTGCAGCAACATGGATGGACCTGGAGATTATCATACTAAGTGAAGTAAATCAGACCGAGAAAGACAAATATCATATGATATCGCTTATGTGTAAAGTCTAAAATATGATATAAATGAACTTATTTACAAAACAGAAATAGATGCACAGACATAGAAAACAAACTGATGTTTACCACAGAAGAAAGAAGGGAAGGAAGGGATAAATTAATTGCTTGGAATTAACAGATGCACAGTACTGTATATAAAATAGGTAACCAACATGGACCTACTGTATAGCACAGGGAACTATACTCAATATCTTGGAATAACACATAATGGAAAAGTATTAGAATATATATATTATTAGAATCTACATTAGAATATATATATATTAGAATCTTTTCCATTATACACATACATATATATAACTAAATTACTTTGCTGTACTCCTGAAACTAACAGAACATTTAAAATCAACTATATTTCAATAAAAATACAATAAAAATATTTTACAAAAATAAAAAAAGAAAGATACAGCAACTTACAGCCAGTGCAATCTGGGCATGTGTGACAAAGAGATTTGTCAGGCAAGCGGGTAAGGACATTATTCATCAGTACTCTGAAAAAGAGAATCAGAAAGGAGTCCCATTTTTCTCTTTCTTTTTTCAACCTAAGTCAAACATGGGTTTATCATTATTCTCATGAAGCCGTGAACATCCAATAAGTTAGGTACACTCTTAATTTAATTTTTTGGTAAGTCTTGTTATATTTAAGTGCTTGTTAGTAATAAAATTAGGCAAATAATATCTGTCATATGGAAGAAGCAGTAACCAGCAGACTGAAGAAAACACCTGTACCCTTCCCTTGTGGGTAGTGAAAAGAAGGTGATTTCAAATGAATGTTATTTTTCTTTACCAAGATTAATATACTAAGTCCCTTACATATGAATGAGTTCCATTCCAAGAGCATGTTCTTTAAGTCCAATTTGTTCCTAGGTCCAACAAAGTTAACCTAGACACCCAGCAAACACAATCAGCTATATAGTACTGTACTGTAATGGGTTTATAATACTTTTCACACAAATAATACATAACAAACACAAAAGATAAAGATTTTTGATCTTTTAATGTAGTATCTTGAAAAATACAGTAGTGTAGTACTACAGCTGGCATATAGAGGCTGGCATCAAGTGAACAGGAAAGAAAAGTTCCTGACTGGAGGAAGGAAAGAAAGTGGGAGATGGTAGAGCTGAAGGATCATCAGCAACAGGAAATGGAGGACAAGCTGCAACGTCACTCATGTCTGATGTTGATGGAATGCACGTTCACATCTTTAAAAGTTCACAGCTTGAAAGTTTGTATGTAGGGGACTTACATTAGAGCATAGTACTGGTGTGCCTAGGAATATTGGAAGGAAACATGACTGTGAGGCTGCGTTCAGTTTCGATGGGCTGACATTCTGGAAGACAGAAGATCTTATAAAATTGTTATGACTACAGAATAGCCTCATATAATAGGACTAGGAAATGGTTTTCAGTTGGAAATGTCTTTTTCGGGTTCTAATTCCAAATAAAATGCTACTAAACTCAAATGATCATTTTTATTCATGTATTTTCCTTCAGTTGAAATATTTGCTTAAATTTTTAGGAGCCTGGTACGCTACAGTCTATGCGGTCGCAGAGAGTCGGACACGACTGAGCGAGTTCACTTCACTTCACTTCTAAACTCAAAGTGATCATTTTTATTCATATATTTTACTTCAATTGAAACATTTGCTGAAATTTTTAGTACTTACAGGAGAATAAGAGAATTCAGTCCATAAAATGTTAGTGGGGAAATTCGATTGAGGTGATTATCTTCAATTATCCTGCCAACCAGAAGAAAAAATAGATTCTTTTAATATACTTTTTCAACATAAAGACAAATACTATAATATGCTACAGAAATGAAACTTACAGCCATTCTAGTCTGTGGAGATCTTCAAAAACACCCGGCTTCAAGAGGGTTATTCTGTTATGACTGAGATACCTGAAGAAAGAGAAATGATGGCAGTAAATCTGTTATCTTCTTGATATCTTACAATGAGGAAACGAACAACAATAGTCATTCATCTTAAAGTTTCTTCTAAGCTGTTCTCATCAAGCCATTTTCCTGCCTTTGGAACTCTTAAAGTTCTTTATCATTTACTTTTCCATATCCAGTTTTTAATTTCTCAATTATCAGTCAACCGTCAATCAGTCAATCACTCTATCTATTCATCTGTTTATCAGATTGTTTTGACAGTGTGCTAGGTCTCCAATCCCTTTCTTTGAGGAAGACGACATCTGAGCAGGTAAATAGTGTAGCAGCGGTGGGAAAGAGCTAGAACGTACAGTTACTCTGACTTTCCAGCAGAGAAGATGCTGACTGCTGGTGGGGGCTGTGGAGTCTGGAGGGGAGAGGAGACAGCGAGTCCTAATGGAAAGAGGCTCAGCTGAGAAGAGATTTGGATGAGGGTGTGTCATCCACAAAGCAAAGCATGGGTGGGAGTGAGTCCCAGAGAGAGGAAATGACTTATGCAAAGGCAAGCGGTGTGAGGGTGACAAGTGGAAGGGTCACTGTGAAGAGGCTGAGGGGGACACAGGAGACGCCCTGGGGGCAGGCAGGGACCGGCTCTGGAGAAAAGACACTGAGCACCTTGTGGGGAGTCTGATCCCCCTGTACTCTGAGGAGACTTGACTTCTCACTCTTCTGCAGAGTGAATGCTCTCTTCCTTCTGTTATACTGATTGCTTATGCGTTTTTCTTTTTCTTCCAAGAGCAAACACCAGCTTTAAATAACTTTCAAAATCACCTCTTGTATAAATGGAATCAAGCTAGAATAGTCAATTCATAGAGTCAGAAAGTATACTGGTAGATGCCAAGGGCCAGGGGTGATGGGTGGGGAGGGGAATGGCGAGTTAGTGTTTAATGGGGCCAGGGTCTCAGTTTAGGAAGGTGAAAAATTAGGAATATGGATGATGGTGAGAATGCACAACAATGTGAATGCATTTAGTGCCACTGAACTGTACAATTAAATATGATTAAATTGTTTGTTTTATATTTTGTAATTAACCTCAATATAAAAAACATTAAAAAAAAATCACCTCTCTTCTTTTATAGAGGCCTTAGAGTCTTTGTGTAGTTTCTTTTTCCCTGAAGAAAACTTTTGGACACACACACACAGACACACATAACCCAACAGAAAAAAAAAAAAAGGGATAGATAAAGGGAAATATTTGCAGAAATCTAATTCCATCTAACTAATTTAATCAAATTAGTTTAATCTAATTAAAATAATTTAATCTAATTTCATTTAACTTTGTCCTTTTGATTTGGGAAAGTGGAGGTGAAACTCTCAAAATACCTAAGGTTGCCAGTGGTTGCAAGAGTCCAGGACTGAAATGTGTGCAAAATTCCTCTCCTTCCATTTTGGCTTAAAATGGCAGAGAGATTGTCTTACATGTTTATTTCTGTGTCAATTTCTCTGGCTCAGCAATTTTGCTCTGAATTTGCTGTCAGATAGTTTGATTCCTAGCTCTGTCACTTAACAGTGTGACCTGAAGCAAACAACTTCTGAAATCTTCAGTTTCCCCAATTCTGAAATGGAAATAACATAGAACCTAATTCACTGGGTTGTTGAGTATTTGAGGCCAGGCGTGTCAGAAGCGCTTGGCACACATCATTACGACCATGTCTCAGTCCAACTTCCCACATCAGTTTCTTGCCTCCTCTTTGTCCTCACTGCCTGTGCTTCCTATGCAAGTGTTCATTCAGTTCCATTTCTACTGATACGTGGACCGCACTGATTTCTCTCTTCACTCTGACAAATTGGGCAGTTGTGTGTGTCGTGCTGTTAGTCGCTCAGTGGTGTCCGACTCTTTGTGATCCCCGTGGACTGCAGCCCTCCAGGCTTCTCTCTCCTTGGAATTCTCCAGGTAATGATGCTGGAGTGGGTAGTCATTCCCTTCTCCAGGGTCTCTTCCAAACCCAGACTTCCTGCGTCTCCTTCACTGTAGGCAGATTCATTGTCTAATCCACCGGGAAAACCCAATTCCACTTCTACTAATATGTGGACCACACTGATTTCTCTTTTTTCTCCACTCTGACAGATCAGGGAGCTGATATGCTATGAAATCTCTCCTGCCAAGAATTTCCTTTCCCCTCTTCACCCCGCAGATCTGACTTTTGCTTGGGGGTAGCATGGGATAAGACCCTCACACTCTAGCCACTTCTTTCCTTTCCTTGCAAGCCTGTAGCCCCAGTTGGGCATGGGAAGATGGAAAACATCTCAGAGGCTCCCTTTAAGAGTCACTGAAAGTCTCCCAAGTAAAGGAATTTGATCCATCCCACCCCCAAAGCCCTGTGCTTCAGTTTTCAGAGTCCTCATCCACTGCTCTGGACCTGAAATGATCACTGCTTTCAGACAATCATCATAGAAGCTGTGGTCTGAGCAACACAAGTTTAGGTCCTAAGAAAGTAAATCCCTCGCCATTCTCTATAATGTACATATGGGCATTGTTTCCCCAACATAGACTGTAAGCTTCTGGAAAGCAAGGGGGTGCCTCTCCCCAGAGGAAGCACATGGTTCTCTCTGAAATACCAGAGTGTAACGTGCTGGAATGCAGCAGGTCTGACTTCTCTTTCTCTGTACCGCACTCTAGAATGTCTAGCTGAAGAACTTGCACAGTCCGAGGGGTAATGAATATCTACGGATGAGTGATGAGCAGGATCTGATGGTGACCCATGAAAACCCAGGATCGTGTGACATTTTTATACACAGATGATATTCTCATGGCAGGAAAAAGCCAGGAAGTGGATGGAAGACACTTCTGCATTTACTCTCCAGTTTCTGCTGTCTTTCAAGAGTCCCCTCCATATTCACTGAACATTATACCAAGCAGATATGTTTAAAAGTTTTGAATAGATTTGTGAGAGATTATAAAGAAAGGTAGTCAGAAATATGATAAGGATGAGTCCAATATGGACTGGGTAATTTGCTATGGCATGAAAGAGTGGGGGACAGAGGGAAGAGGACACGGCTACAGGGGTTACTGTTCAGACTTTGGAACTCCAGTGACTTTCTCCCATTTTGCTACAAAGTGATTGGGTGGCCTTCTTGACTCAACCCCAAACTCTGATACCACCAGTGAGGAATCTGACCAAAGTTCTTGAGTTAAGGATTAAAAAATGGGATAGAATAGAAAGCAAGGGGCCAGATATAGAAATACAAAAAACTTTTATTTGTGTGATTTTGGGTCATAAATCCCTTGAGTCACTCCTGGGAGTCAGCTGCTTGGTAGAATGCAATGAAACGGAACTCTGAGAAGGACTGTTTTAGAAAACTTTGCTCTTAACTACAATGAGATACCACTTAATAGCCATAAGGATGGCTGTTATTAAAAACTACACAGCACACAACAACAACAAAACTCCAGAAGATAGCAAGAGTTGATGAGGATGTAGAAGAATTGAAACCTGTGCATTGCTGATGAGAATGTAAAATGGTGCAGATGCTGTGGAAAATAGTAAGGTGGATCCTCAGAAAATCAAATGTAGAATTGCCATACAAACCAGCAAGTCCGGTTCTGGGCATTCACCCAAGAGAACGGAATCAAGGGCTCAAAGAAATATTTGTACATCAGTGTTGACAGCAACATTATTCACAATAGCTGAAAGGTGGAAATGATCTCAGTGTCTGTATATCAAAGTCAATAAATAAAAAAATGTGATACACAGAATGGAATATTACTCAGTCTTACTATTGTTACATTCAGGAATGAAATTGTGATATATATTACATGGATGAATCTTGAAGGCATAATGCTAAGACTAAGATGTTATGAAATAAGCCTGACACAAAAGGGAAAATATTACCTGTTTCTACTTCTGTGAGGTCCCTAGAGTAGTCAGATTAATAGGGGCAGAATGTTAAATGGTATTTGCAAGAGGCTGGAAGAGAGACTTGGGGAGTTAGAGTTTAATGGATGTGGAGTCTTAGTTGGGAAGACGAAAAGTTCTGGAGATGGATAGTTGAACAGTAGTGTGAGTGTACTGAATGCCACTGAACTATATCCTTAGAAATGACTCAAATGGCAACTTTGCTATATATATTTTACCCTAATTAAAAAAAAAAACTTTGTCATTTCAAACTTATCATGCTTTATATATTCGTACAAGGAGAATTAGTGGGAAAAGCACAACTTTGGGCTTTCTCCTTCATAAATTCTAGCTATCACTAGGTTTTCTCAGGCTGATAAAGCTCATTCAGTCCTCCTTCCCATCACTGTGGCTAATGCATATTGTGTGCCGAATTCTTCTGATTTTTCTCATTCATTCCTTGCAACAACCCTGAGGTAGGTACTGTTGTAGTTTTCACTTTTACGGTAGAGGGAGTTTATGCTTAGAAAGGAAGATAAGCCCTCAAGTTCACACACCCAGTTTGTTGGTGCAGCACATGTGACTTAGGGTCCCATGCCTTGGGCCCCAGCGCGGCAACGTCTGCTGTCTGCACGTGCCCTGAACGCCATCATGGGTGGCAGGGCCATGTGCAGTGGGATGGGTCAGGTCCACAGGCCACCACGGCATGGGAAGATTAATTGGCCTTGGTACTTACAGTTTAGTAAGACTGTACAGTCCTCGGAAAGCATAGACAGATACGGATCTAATCTTATTGTTTTGCAGGCACCTGTGAAAATGATTATTAAAGGGAAAACATGAGGAAAAGGAGTTTCAGTTTCGCAAGAATGAAAAGAGTTTTGTAGATGGATGGTGGTGATGGTGGTGCAAAAATGCAGGTGTGCTTAATGCCTCTGAATGTACACTTAAAAATGGTTAAGATGGGACATTTTATATCCTGTGTATTTTACCACAACATCTTGTAATAACCTATAATGGAAGGGGATGTAAAAACAAATAATACGTATGTTTATATATACATATAATTGAATCATTTTGCTATACATCTGAAACTAACACAACATTGTACTATACTTCAATAAATTTTTTTTGAAAAAAAAAGAGGAAATGTCAAGAATTCTTTAAAATTAAAAAAGGCAAATAGGACAAAATAGTGAAGCTGGATATATGTCATTTTGTTTCTTGATTAAGTTCATAGATTACTGGGCTGGTTTTTATTTAGAACTTCTAGTTTTAAATTTAGACATATGATGCCTAAAATTTAACATTTAAATTTTCAATGACGGAAACTTCAGTTTTAGGGCCTAGCAAGGTACTTACTAATCAAAGCGGCTTAGAAGCCTTTTTAACATTCTGATATTTCCTGCTGTAATTCTATAAACTTGATAGTATTCAGCACAGCCCTGGCAACACTGCAAGGCTGTGACATCACTAAGACCCCAAACCATATGCCATGTTCATCACAGATTGGCCAAGCAAGTCAACTTCGATCGTATTTATTTGACACACAAGTTTTGCTCTAAAAAGTGTTTGAGAAAATGTATCAAACGTGCATACCACAGAAGAGAAACAGAAATACAAAAAGTCAGGTCTAGAAGACTATAAATGAGCTTGGAAGGCCAAGCAAGGATGCTAGTTGCAGAGTTCACTGAGGTCATGCTGAAGGTTGGGCCTGGAATTAACAGATCAGAGGAAACAGAACCTGGAGCACAAGCCCTTGCATCCCATCTACCCAGTTAAGCTCCACACATTTATAAGCACCGGCCCCAGGTTGTAGCAAGAACCTTCTGATGAGGGTTACCATTGTCTTGGTGTGAGTGTGTGCTAAGTTGCTTCAGTAGAGTCTGACTCCTTGCGACCCAATGGACTGTAGCCCACCAGGCTCCTCTGTTCATGGGATTCTCCAGGCAAGAATACTGGAGTGGGGTGCCATGTTTTCCTACAGGGGATCTTCTCAACCCAGGGACTGAACCTATGTCTCTCATGTCTCCTGCATTGACAGATTGGGTTCATTACCACTAGCGCCGCCGGGGAAGCCATATATTGCCTGGAGGTGGAATCAAAGGATATCTCTAGCCACCAATGACAACTTTTTTTTGTAATTAAGCTATTTTGATCTATTACTTGGAACAAATTGGTTGTTCAGAAATTGAAGTTCATTGTATAAAAATGCCAACATACTGAATTCTGATATTTAGAGTTGAAGTCCTGACTCCTTTTAAACCATGTGAACACAAGGTGGTGCTACAGATCAGAAAAATTCTCCCTGCTCCAGGGATCAGGAAACAGGAAGAAAGCATCCTCTTGAAGTTTGTGTGTCAGGCTTAAACTTGAAAACCTCTTCTCTCTTGATTGATTAATATCTAGAGTATAGTTCTGAAAAGTCTTTTATTAGAATTCAGTATTCTGATGTGAAACTTTATCTTCAGATAATCTGAGCTTTGAGCACATTTCATCAAGCCAAATGGATAATTTTTCTTCTGATTCTGTTCTATTTCTATTATCTTAAAGAAAAAGTACAGATAGATGATACATATGTACCAGGGTTCTATAGTGTGAACGTAAACCCAAAACCAATGTAGATGTGAAAATGAAACCAGGAACTCTGACATGCTTTCTACATAGTGTAATGCAGGCACAGAATACTTAAACCTAGCAGGTTAAGCCTATGACAATATAATTCAGCCACAAAACTGACCTAAATAACAGGCAACCATCACCAGGGCCGTTACAGATTTTGAGAGTACGTAGGGTAATCTTAGACTGATGGGAAGCCAACACGTTAGCTAAAACTCAATGAGCCAGATGTGAGCATGGAATTAATCCTACAAAGCAACATGCTTGGAGGTTTCAAACCACAAGAACTTGCTATCTTAGGTAGAGACTGGACTTGCAACATATGGAAGAAAAATTTTCCTGTGTAAGCATGAGGGCAGACCTGGTAAAGGGTACTAACATCTTTCTCTAAGATTGACGTTGAGGTGCAGAGAGCAAAGCCTCTTGAGTGTCTTCACTTGAGGGAGGGGCAAGAGAATTGAGAGAATTCTCAATACACATTGAGAATTCACAGTAAGAGAATTCACAGTACACATACTTTGGTTTCTTTAGGGATAAATATCCGAGAGTTTGCTAGGGTGGCTTCTAGAAGCAGTCAGAAAAACAATGTTACCTGGTAGTCTCCAGCTAACAGTTAAATACTTCCCCAAAGAGGGGTTAGACTTAAGCAGAGGTGTAGTGTTGGTCTCTGCAGAAGTGGGGAGAAACAGATATGCCAAAAGACATTAAACAATTTAATACTAAGAATTAAAATTTTTTCTTACAGAGTCTGAAGACCATGGTACTTTTTGAAGACATTAGGAGGAAGCTTTCTTATTAAGTTCCGCTGGAGTGACCTGAAATAAAAGTAAATTTTGGATTTTAAAGTTCTTTACTTTTAATAACAGTATGAACAATTATAAACTCTATTTACTTTAAGACTAGCTTTCACGAAACACTTTGCTTCATAACGTCACTCTTGTATTCATATCATTTAAAAGTTTTTTAAAAGAGATTTTTGTTCGAGAGATATTTTAATTTAATTTTAATTAATTAGTGTTCTATTAAGATACAGCTGATTTACAATATTACATTAATTTCAGATATACAACATAGAAATACAAAATACTTATAGATTATACTACATTTATAGTTATTACAAAATATTGGCTATAAGCCTGTGATGTAGCTCATTTATTTTATTCATAGCAGTTTGTACCTCTTAATCCCCATTTTACCCTGCCCCCTTCCCTCTCCCCACTGGTAACCACTAGCTTGGTTTCTATACATATGAGTCTTTTTGTTTTGTTGTATTTGGTAATATGTTTTAGTTTTTAGATTCCACATATAAGGGAAAACATAAAGTGTTTGTCTTTTTCTGACTATTTCACCAAGCATGATACCCTCGAGGACCATTCATTTTGTTGTTAATGGTAAACTTCATTCTTTTTTATGGTGGGGAAGTATCCCATTATATATGTGTACCACATCTTCTTCATCCATTCCTCTGTCAATGGACAGTTAGGTTGCTTCCAAGTCCTGGACCTTGCCAGCACCAGGGTCCGCTTAGTGGAATGATCTCCGAGAATGGCTGCCCTGTGTCTCTGTCCCTAGAGTGAGCTCTAGTGCCTCCTGCCTCTTCAGGAGGTTCTCCAAGATCAGCAGGTGAGACTAATCCAGGTTCCTTTCAAATTACTGCTTCTGCCCCGGGTCCCTGAGCAGGTAAGGTTTTGCATGCACCACTTAAGAGTGAGGCCTCTATTTCCCACTGCCCTCTGGGACTCCTGAAAGTAAGCTCTGATGGCCTTCAAAGACCAGTGTTCTTGGAACTTGTCTTCTTGGTACAGGATTCCCGAATTGAGGAGCCTGAGGTGAGGTTTGGACCCCTAGGTCCCTTTAGGAGAATCTCTACAATTGCAATTGTTCTCCCACTTTTGGGTCATCCCCTGGGGTTACGGGTCTTGATTATATGAAGTTTACTTCCCTTCCTGTTGTAGTTACTTCTTTCTGACTTTCGTTGTAGACGGTCTTTCCTGGTAGGTTCCAGTCTTTTCCACAGATGGTTCTTCTGCAGATAGTGGTGGTTTTGGTGTGCTCATGAGAGGAGGTGAGCTCAGGGTCTTACCATCCTTCGGTCTTGGGAATTGCTTCTCGTCATAGTACCAACTGAACTAAGACCAACTGTTGATTTTGAATCATTAGAGATAGTTTTCTTAAATTTAAGTTACAACATTGTAATTCTGACAAAAACTTGAAACAATAAAACTGGAAAAATAATCTTCAGTTCTATTTTCATTTAACAAACAGAAAGAATCTCCGTTTTTGAGTGACCATAAGAATGAAGTTTTCTTGTTTAAAGCATATTCAAGAACCTAATATTATATTTCTCAGTATTTGAATTTTCACTTTCCACTACCTTTGCTTCCTTTAAAAATTATTTATAAAGGAAACTGTCCATTGGTCCATATAGTTGAACCATCTTTATTCAAGAAGTAATCCCAATGCAATTTCTAATAAGTTGTATAAAAAAGATTTCCACTTGTATTACAGTTTATAAGCAGTTTATAACAGGCCAGGTTCACATAATTGTGGCTGTATTGAAAAGGACCTAACATTTAATTCTTTAAGCAATATTATATGGTAGGAACAAAATAAAACAAGCAAAAACCCCCAACCATTGAAGCTGGCAGTCCCTGGCATGAAACATACACAATCTTTCCATGTCAGTTTCTTTCACAGTGAAAGAATGTATTTGGACTACATGACCTCTGATAATATGGTGCCACTGTTGTTACTGTACTTGTCTATTATGATGGAGCAGATGCTTATTAAGAAATGAGCAATACACCTCACTGACGGGAGTTTGATCTGCTGTGGGACAAACATTTGGAAACAATGGTCAACATAAAGACTCAGTGAAGAGATAGCTTCATACAAAAGACATGAATAGTGTTACTTGTGTTGGTGTGGACCATTATTGCCTGAACTTGATAATGAATCCTTCTTAAAGAAAAATAGCTTCTCAGACTCTTGAGAACACATTTTTGGGAGCTAACTGGAGAAAAAACTATTCTAGAATATAGAAAACTATGTATTCTCAACATGAGTGTTATTAGAAAATTAAGAAAATAATTTCTAAGGAGTGAAAAAATCTTACTTTTTTAATAGACAAGAACTAGTATATGTAAATATACACAGTATATCTGAAGCATTAAAACATCACAGACTAGGACAAAAATTTTTAAAAAGCCTCAGGAAGGGGGGCAATAAAGAAAAGAAAAAAGGTTAAGAAACACCGTTCTAAACTATACGTATCTGTCATTTAGTGATATTTTTTTTTAAATGACTGAATGTCAAAGGTTGATTAACTAGTAAACTTCTCAAAATCACTCTTAGCTGCTGGGTTATCACCAAATGTTCTTTCATTCCTTATATCAGCTAATTGAAAATCCCTTTTCTACTAAGAGTTCTCACTTGGCTTAGAGCTTCAATTCTGCTTTATATCCTGTTTAAATGTTTGTGTTGTGTAAAGATTAACTGCTAAATGTTTGGGTTTGATTTAAAGTTATTGATGAAAGTTTAGTGTGCTTCCAAAAGTGTGTTCATTCATTCATTTTCTCAACAAACCTGGGCTGAATGCCTTCCATTGTACTTTGGAAAAAAGATAATATCCCTGTCCTGGATAAGCTTATACTCTATTTGGATGACAAATAACATACTTTATTAAATAAAGATTCTTCTTTGGATAATAGTTCAGGACTATTTTTTATTGTAATGATTTACTTGTAAATTCAACTCAAAAACACTGTTTAGAGCTTATTGTACTTGTTAGGGACTTGGAAGTTATATAGAAAAACCACATTGTAGGGCCCCCATGGAGCTTATGGCATTCTCCTTTTTCTGGTGGAGATTAGGACTCCAACCACTATGGCATGAGGGAGAATATTTGATATACTTAAAGGAGATACAAATGAGGTTCTAAGAGAGAACCCAAAAGGAAGAGGCTAATTGCTCCTGAGTGAGAAAATTAACAAATTCTGTAAACTGAGAGAATTAATACTTACCTCTTTTTATCTCAGTAGGGTATTATAAAAATACAGGGAAGGCTACTTGTGAAATATTCTGCATCATTAGAAAGAAGTAGTCTATAAGTTCTAGGCACTATCAATAAAAAATTTAACTTCCTAAGAAACGTTATTCAGGAGTCCTTATAGGAGCCGCCCTTCCTTCTAGAATCATCCTCTCTCAGGAGCAATTAGCCACTTCCTCTTGGGTTCTCTCGTAGAACCTCATTTATGTCTCCTTTAAGTATATCAAATGTTCTCCCTCATGCCATAGTGGTTGGGGTCCTAATCTCCACCAGAAAAAGGAGGATGCCATAAGCTCCATGAGGGCCCTACAATGTGGTTTTCTATATAACTTCCAAGTCCCTTTCAAGTACAATAGCTCTAAACAGTGTTTTTGAGTTGAATTTACAAGTAAATCATTGCAATAAAAAATAGTCCTGAGCTATTATCCAAAGAAGAATCTTTATTTAATAATGGACCAAAATACTTTTTAATATAGTAGAGCCTTGTATTTTAAAACTTAATATTAATGAAATATTATAGACATGAATTCTTGAGCTTGACTCCTACATTTCTAAATGCCTGTTGGCAGTTTCCATGGAGTGATCTTTAATCTACCATTGAAAAAACAACTAAATTGAAGTTCTAATCTTCCCCACTGTCACCAAGTCTCCCCTATCACTCTGTTACTCAGGACGGAAGCCTTGGAGTCACTTGAATCCTTTCTTCTCTCTTGTCTTCTGTACCCAATCATTCATGAAGATCAGATTCCATTCTAGATGCAGATGTAGAGAATGGATGTGTGAGCATGCGAGTGGGGGGAAATTGGGATTGACATATACACACTATCATGTATAAAATAAATAACTAGTGGGAACCTGCTGTGTAGCCCAGGGAACTCGACTTGGTGCTATGTGATGACCTAGAAGGCTGGGATGGGGAGTGGGAGGGAGGCTCTCAAGGGAGGGGATATATGTATACGTATAACTGACTCACTTTGTTGTGTAGTAGAAACTAACACAAAACTATGGGCTTTCTAGGTGGTGCTAGTGGTAAAGAACCCGCCCGCCAATGCAGGTTAGAGGTAAGACATGCCGGTTCTATCCCTGGGTCGAGAAGATCCCCTGGAGAAGGGAATGGCAATCCACTCCAGTATTCTTGCCTAGAGGATCCCATGGACAGAGGAACCTGGCAGGCTACAGTTCATAGGGTTGCACAGAGTCAGACATGACTGGAATGACTTAGCACCCAGCACACAACATAACCTGTAAAGCAACTATGCCTCAATTTTAAAAAAAGGTCTGATTCCAGTTATTTCTTTATATCAAGGGTTGGAAATTGGCAGCTCATAGGTCTGCATACATCCTTTATAAATGTCTATATGTTTGGATGCATGTTTATATGTGTTTTGAGCCAGGATAGCCTTTCTAAGTTGAATTAGAATGCCTTCAGGGGCACTTACACTCTCTTCTTAGTCACTGCTATATCCACTTCCATTCCTTAAGCCCTCTTCCTCTTTTACCTTTTACAAAAATTAATTAAATTATTGAAAAATATATTCAAATTCTACTTGTGAGAAAACAAAAGATGAGTTTAGCAACATGAAGGTATTCATTGATATGGATTTGCTAGTATTCCCATACAAGCAGTATTAGTGATCATTTTTTTTCTTTAAAACTAGAAGAAATTCATCATAAATGTTTATACCTAGGTGTTCTAGTCATAATTTAAATCACAGAAACTCTCCACAGGACCTCAGACTTTTTTTTTGGGGGGGATATCTTTTTCTCTGGCAGGACTAGTTGCTATGAAAATAGCTATGATGAGTCTAGGGTGAGCTGAATGCTGTCCTTAGAATATGGGAAAATGTCACCTCCTTTGGAAAACAGATCTTTGTGGCTTAACCTGTCCAGTGTTCTCAGCTCATTGACAAATTGAGTAAGCTCCCCAGATTCTGTTAATTTGATTATATGGTTGTGTATGGGAACTCAGAGCTGGAGTTCTTCTCTGTTCCTTGAATATGTCAAGCATATAAGTTGCAGTGTTATGTGGTTTGGATTGAAAAGGGCAGGACTTGCCAACACTTATCCCCTTAAGAATTGCTCTTATCTCATCCACATATATACAAAAGTCAGAGCTGTAAGACACTAAAACACCTGTATGAAAACAAAAATCTCAGAAGAAATATTGGATTAAAATGTCTATCCTTTGCTAATTTCTTTTAAAAATTCACCCAAATGTTTATGTTTGTGTTGCTGAAGTTTGTTGAATTCAAATTAGGACTGGATCAATAAGCTGTTTATTATGAGGATAATTTTCTTTTATATGGCTAAGTATGAGTTATTTAGGGAAAAAATGAACATCAAGTCTCTGGGTCAAGTGTGACTAGAAGAGTTAGATTTTAAATGTGAAGTGATGGAGTATTTTATCCAATTTATTTTGTTGTTGTTGTTCAGTAGCCCAGTCGTGTTCGACTGTTTACAACTCCATGGACTGCAGCATGCCAGGCCTCCCTGTCCCTCACTATCTCCCAGAGTTTGCCCAAGTTCATGTTCATTGCATTGGTGACGCCATCTAGTCATCTCATCATCTGATGCCCTCTTCTCTTTCTGCACTAAACCTTTACCAGCATTGGGACTTTTCCAACAAGTCGTCTGTTTTCATCAGATGACCAAAATACTGGAGCTTCAGCTTCAGCCTCTGTCCTTCCAGTGAATATTCAGGGTTGATCTCCCTTAAGATTGACTGGTTTGATCTCCTTGCTGTCCAGGGGACTTTCAGGAGTCTTCTCCAGCACTGCAGTTCAAAGGCATCATAAATTCTTTGGTGTTCTGTTTTCTTTATGGTCCAACTCCCACAGTCATACGTGACCACTAGGAAGAACATAGCCTTGATATATGGACCTTTGTTGGCAGAGTACTGTCTCTGCTTTTCAACACATTGTCTAGGTTTGTCATCACTTTCCTGTCAAGAAGCAATAGCCCTCTGATGTCATGGCTGCAGTCACCATCTGCAGTGATTTTGGAGCTCAGGAAGAGGAAATCTGTCGCTACTTCCACCTTTTCCCCTTCTATTTGCCATGAAGTAATGGGGTTGCATGCCAATTTATTTTACTTGCTTTATATTTTTATTTATACATAAGTGTATTAAAATTTATTTCTAATAATTAAAAAATTGACTCTTTTAATGTGTCAATTCTGGTGTTAAGAAAGTTTTATATAATAGTTTGATTGTAGGTTTTTTTCTTTAGTAGCCCATACACTTGATGGCATCTTTTGTTTAGATACAACATAGGGATACTAAATACTTGTAAGATTGCTATGAGGGACTGAAAAAGTGAGTACAGAGAATAACTTATAGTAGGATCTATCATTTAATAAATACAAATAAATATCAGCAATCATTATGATGACCAAGGAACAATGATATCATCTTGAATGACAATGCATTACTACTAATGATGATTACGCCTTAATTATGATACAGTTTTACACGTGTTATACTGGCTGTCAGAATGAAAACTTTTTTTCTACTTACATAAAAGTCACATTTGAAGAAACTGATGGAACAGCTCGTAAATTGATCTCATCACACTCAAGCTCTAAACCTTGGCAAATACATTGCAGGGGTGCAGACCCGACCACTGAATAAAGAGGGTGTAGTAAGGAGAAGGGATGATGAGGGACCAGGAACAGGAGGGGAATGAAAAGAAAGAAACAGAAAACTATGAGAAAATCGTACACAAAAGTGTGTTGTGTCTTAGGTAAGCAATTTGTGCAAAGCTTTAAATTAAGGTTCCAAAAGTTTGCTTTAAACATTAAAATGATATTAGGACCTTAAGATAGGGAAACATACACATTTAACAGCTCAAGCATTAAAAAACGTAGCAGCTTGCTTTTCTCTGTTGGAAAATGAAGTCATTGGATCTTATTTTATCCTTGGAGAGTAGCTATGTCTAAAGGTGACACAACAGTGTGTGATGGGCTTTAATGTTCATTTTAAAGCTGCTACTGAAGAATAAAGTGTTCCTTTTAAAGGGAATACTGAGCTGTTTTTAACTATCAAGAAAAAGAACTTGACTATGAACTATAGTGCTGGTAGATTCTCTTTTTAAATTCAGGAACTCTTCAAAGGACTTCTTTGGTTTATATAGGACTGCAAGGATGCTTACTGCTTCACTAAGGAAGTGAACATTTTTAATGCATAGCGATTCTGTTCTCACTGATGGGAGTTAGAAAGAGAGGGAAAATGGGATGTATGCCTTTGGCTACCTTGTGGGCTCCTGATATTGCTAAGGTTTATTAGAGATTTGGGGTGGTGTGTTCATATAGCTAAATGGGAGTATTATTCAGCGTCACAAACATCGTCCGAGCCCTGACTTGATGAAGAATAGTTGATGCCTCATCAAGAGCAGTGGGGCATATTCTCCTTTACACTTATTTTGAAAGCCTGCATTTAGAGCAGAGCTTATAGACTTGAATACCTACAGAAGCAGGCAAAGCAGGTACCGATTGCATCTTGGAGTCTCTGTGGGACAGCTTCTCCTAACTGTTGCTCTGTTACCATAGGAGCATGTGTGCCAAGTCAACCAACTTCCTCAAAGAAGCCAGAAAGACAACACTTTTTATATAATTACCTACTTAAAAACAATAATACTTAAAAACATTTAAATCATTATAGGACAGACAAAACTTCTGGTGAGAACTTTCTGTTTGCAGACTTTTAGTCTAGAACCTTTACAGGAAAGTTTCTGGAGAGTGGAAAAACATCTTCATGGCAAAGAAGACATTCTGGAGGGAAAGATGGTGGATGATGGTGGGAAATTTGCACAGTGAGCTCCAGCCTTGGAAACAGCCAGGTATTCCTTTGCTCAGATATGTGGCCACGGGTGTTTCTTGTCTCCTTCCAAACAACTCTGCAGATTCCCTACAGAATCCTGAGAGCTTACGATCGTAATTTAGGTTTTGTGTGTTTTGTCAGCAAAGTCTGTGCCAAGAAGTTTTGAACAGTCTTATGGTTGTAAGTGACCATTTTGGCAATGGATCCATAAAATTTAATTCTATCTAAATTCCTCTGCTAACGTGTGTATTGTTGGGAGGGGACAGGGAGCTTTTGGAGGGGAGATGAAGGGCCTGAGAAGTTGGTACAAAGGGTAAAAATAGAAGGTGGAGAAGATAGCATTAATCTGGTGTTTTTTTTTTTCTATTTTTATAGGCTGAGTTAAGATTGATAATTCATATGTGTTGATAAGGAAAGTGAAAAAATAGCATCCAAATATCCTGCCAGGAAAGAAGGATAAAGCAAATTATGTCACTTAAAAATTTATGGTATTCTGAAAGATTTAAAATATGAATGCCTGACTATGATAAATTGCTACCTGAAAATATGACAAGAATGGATTGCACTGAAAGTTTCAACTATACTAAAATAAAAAGAAAGATGAGATGAACCAGCAAGTTAATGCTGGTGGCTTCTGAGTGGTGAAATTATGGCTCAGTAAATATTTTTTTCCAAATCTCTATACTTTCCATATTCCTCAAATTTAAACTTTATGAATATATTTGTTATGATGGATATGTTTTCCAGGATATTTTTCTTGAGAGGTGACTTTATAAACATGAGTTCCTCACATTCATCCAGTCATAAGGTATTATAAGCCAGTTAAATTTCTCAGTTAAGTTTCCAATAAATACTTATTATAATAAAACTGAATAAAGTGATACAGTAGGAACCTTAATTTAAATTTTACTCCCTAATTTTACACTATGCTTTACATTTAATTTTTACACTGGTTTTAAGTTTGAAAGAAGATACTGAATTTTAAATTATCACCCCACCCTTATCTTTCTTGAAAATTCTAATTACAAATTATATGTTTGCTCATTTCTAAGAACAGATAAAAAATTACCTGTGTACTTTTTGAAGCATCACTCTTTGTGTAGCTGCATTTCCTTATGTAAGAATACTTAGGGAACATTTCTCCCAGAGTTCGTCATCTGGCAAAAAGTTTATTTCTCTTGCTGACTTGATCTGATTTCCCCATTTGTTTGTTTTTGCTTTACAGACCAAACTATGAAAGTTATGCAACCCATTATTTTCCCTCTTTGACCTAATGACTACAAAATTAAGAACTAGGTAGTAACTTTTCTTATATAATTTTCCTTCTCTATTCCTTATCCCATTTACCATGGAATTTTTGTCTCTTATGTCACGTTAATGGGTTAAGTCTGTTCATAGCCATATTTATTTTTATTGAAAATTGCCTAAATCCTTTTGGGAATAGTGTAAAATATAAAGAGATTCAATTAAAATTTAAGAAACGAAAAGGATATAGAATGAATCAAAAGAGAAAAATATAAATGATATTTGAGGCTATATGACTTAATCCATTAGTTTTACGCTTGACATTAGTAGTCAAATTATACCTGTTAACTTTTTCCTTTTCCAAAAGCTTTCAGCTTTTTCACAATCAAGTAATTTGGTCTCTCTCTATATATATTTTGGCCGCACCTTGCAGCCTGTGAGATCTTCGTTTCCTAACCACAGGTTAGTTCCCTAACCCTAATTGAATCTGTCCTCCCTGAAGTGCAAGTGCAGAGTCTTAAACACTGAACCACCAGGGGAGGTCCATGGTTTCCATATTTTGACAAGAAGACAACATGTGGTTGAGATAGATTGCTGCGTGACCTGTGGAATTAACAGGAGGGATTATATCCACTCAAAGTGGGGATTATTAGTAGTTTTTATGAGTTTTATTTGAGCAGTAAAGGCAAAAACCATTTTTTAAAAGTTAAAAAGCTGCACTTTACAATTTGTGGTAGAACATACAGTGGAAAATGTAGTAAAGGATTCTTTTCCCCAAGCCCTTCCTTTTAACCAAGGTTTTGAAAGCTATGATTGAAATTACAACTTTAAGGCACACATTTATATATGAATAATTTATCAGAATAAACCCAATTTATTTAAAAAGAATTATGTATATTGATCTTCCTGATTTTAGAAATTAGAGAGTTTATCCTCAATGTTATCCTCTCCTACAATCCTTTCTATGGTTTTTGTAAGTTTTTGTTATGTGACCAAATGTAGAGTATAACAAATAAGGATTTTTTGGTAGCTGTAAAGCATGACTTAGACCCCAGAAGCTTTTTCACTTACAAATATTAAAATCCCAATAGCTTCTCTGCTCTTATATTGCTTTTATATCAGAGTTCACAGTGACTGTGAAAAGGTGACATGTAAAACAGAAACCCCAATGCACTGACATTAATTTTGTTCACATCAATACCTAGCATGATTTAGTCCTGTTGCAGTTATGATCCCTGAGTCATTTAAAAATAAAATTCTCAATTTCAGGTAGAAAACTGCAATTAACTTTATAAAAATATTAAAAACATTGTATCTAACTTTTAAGAACATGGTATCTTACTATAAGCCCAAGACAACGATGCTCAGCCCTTCTAACTACTTACAGCATTCAGATGTTTCTGCCACAATACTTGGATACAAGGAAGTCATTTTGTAGTTATTGCCATAATATCTATCAAATTGTGTAGACCACCCGTTGATGTCTCCTAAAATAAAGATCAGAGAACAGAAAGGTTCAAGAATAAAAATATTCTGGAGTGTTGGGGAAAATAGGTTTTCTCTTTAAGAAAATTTAATGACCTTTTGGAAACAGAATCTAAAAAAAGTATATGTATATGATGATATGTATATGTATATATATATATATATGGATGGCATCACCGACTTGATGGTCATGGGTTTGGGTGGACTCGGGGTGTTGGTGACGGACAGGGAAGCCTGGTGTGTTGCAGTTCATGGGGTTGCAAAGAGTCTGACACGACTGAGCAACTGAACTGAACTGATATA
Organism: Madoqua kirkii; assembly: GCA_006408675.1. Taxonomy (NCBI): domain Eukaryota; kingdom Metazoa; phylum Chordata; class Mammalia; order Artiodactyla; family Bovidae; genus Madoqua; species Madoqua kirkii. The sequence continues at coordinate 7,017 of SJYC01012902.1, read as the reverse complement.
TACACATATCCAGGGCTTCCCTGATGACTCAGAGGGTAAAGAATTTGCCTGTTCACAACTAAATTATTTTGCTGTGCTGCATAAACTAATGAGACATTGTACATCAACTACACTCCAATAAAAATTAATTTAAAAAAGATATGAATGATTGACAAACAGAGAAAGATCAGCTGGGAGCTTGTCAACAAGGAGAATTTCTAGCCCCTCACCTAGAGATCCTGATTTCACAGGTCCGCTAATCTGTGGTTTCAATAGGCACTAGAGGTGATTCTTCACCAAGCAGTGTTTGAGCCACACATTTTCAACTTAATATTGGAGTAAAGTTGATTTACAATGTTGTGTTAGATTCATGTGTACAGCAAAGTGATTCAGTTATACATATACACGTATCTACCCCTTTTCAAATTCTTTTCCCATTTAGGTTTTTACAGAATACTGAACAAAGCTAGTGGAGGTGATGGAATCCCAGTGGAGCTGTTTCAAATCCTGAAAGATGATGCTGTGAAAGTGCTGCACTCAATATGCCAGCAAATTTGGAAAACTCAGCAGTGACCACAGGACAGGAAAAGGTGTTTTCATTCCAATTCCAAAGAAAGGCAATGCCAAAGAATGCTCAAACTACCACACAATTGCACTCATCTCACATGCTAGTAAATAATACTCAAAATTCTCCAAGCCAGGCTTCAGCAATACATGAACTGTGAACTTCTTAATGTTCAAGCTGGTTTTAGAAAAGGCAGAGGAACCAGAGATCAAATGCAGCAAAACAGGAAAACTCAGCAGTGGCCAGGACTGGAAAAAATCAGTGTTCATTCCAATCCCAAAGAAAGGCAATGCCAAAGAATGCTCAAACTACTACACAATTGCACTCATCTCACATGCTAGTAAAGTAATGCTCAAAATTCTCCAAACCAGGCTTTAATAGTTCGTGAACTGAGAACTTGCAGATATTTAAGCTGGATTTAGAAAGGCAGAGGAACCAGAGATCAAATTGCCAACATCTGTTAGATCATAGGAAAATCAAGATAGTTACAGAAGTGCTTCTGCTCCTGCTTTACTGAATACACCAAAGTCTTTGACTGTGTGGATCACAATGCCTGTGGAAAATGTTTAAAAAGATAGGAATACCAGACCACCTTAGCTGCCTTCTGCGAAATCTGTATGTAGGTTAAGAAGCAACAGTTAGAACCAGACATGGAACAATGGACTGGTTCCAAACTGAGAAAGAGTACATCAAGGCTGCATATTGTCACACTGCTTATTCAACATCAAGCAAAGTGCTGGGCTGGATGAAGCACAAGCTAGAATCAAGACTTCAGGGAGAAATATCAATAACCTCAGATATGCAGATAACACCACCCTTATGGAAGAAAGCAAAGAGGAACTAAACAGCCTCTTGATGAAAGTGAAAGAGCTGAGTGAAAAATCTGGCTTAAAACATGTGTCATTTGTCTCCGGGTGCTGAGCTGTCCTCAGGCACTGCGCCTGCATTACGGCTACCTCAGATATGCAGATAACACCACCCTTATGGAAGAAAGCAAAGAGGAACTAAACAGCCTCTTGATGAAAGTGAAAGAGCTGAGTGAAAAATCTGGCTTAAAACATGTGTCATTTGTCTCCGGGTGCTGAGCTGTCCTCAGGCACTGCGCCTGCATTACGGCCAGCATGGAGGTGAGCAGCCCTTCAAATGCAAAGTGTGTGGCAGAGCTTTCCCTACCCAAGGCAATCTGCGTGCACATTTCGTGGGCCATAAGGCTAGTCCAGCTGCCCGGGCCCAGAACTCCTGTCCCATTTGCCAGAAGAAGTTCACCAATGCTGTTACTCTGCAGCAGCATGTTTGGATGCACCTGGGAGACCAGATCCCCAGTGGTGGCACTGCACTCCCTGAAGCGGGGGGAGCTGCCCAGGAGAACGGCTCTGAGCAATCGACAGTCTCCGGAGTGGGGGGCTTCCCCCAGCAGCCATCCCCAGAGGAGGAGTTGTCTGAAAAAGAGGAAGAGGATGAATAAGAGGAAGAAGATGTGACCGATGAAGATTCCCTGGCCGGAAGAGGCTCTGAAAGTGGAGGTGGGAAGGCCAAATCCGTGCGAGGTGATTCAGAAGAGGCTTCTGGCACTGAGGAGGAAGTGGGGACTGTCGCGGCAGTGACCACAGCTGGGAAGGAGACGGACACTAATGAGAAGACCATTCAACAGCCGTGTCTGCTGCCGCCACTACCACCTGACACCCTGGATCAGACGCAGCCAGTGGAGCAGGGAGGCAGTGATGCTGCTGGTGGCACGGAAGAGGGGACAAAACCGGAGAGGAGCTCCAGCCCAGGGTCAGCGCTGGCCCTTGAAGGGGAAGGCAGCAGCACCCCCTTGGTGGAGGAGCTGAGCCTGCAAGAAGTGATGAGAAAGGAGCCTGGGGAGAGCAATGGCCAAAAGGCCTGTGAGGTGTGTGGCCAGACCTTTCCCACCCAGGCAGCTCTGGAGGAGCATCAGAAAACCCACCCCAAGGAGGGGCTGCTCTTCACTTGTGTCTTCTGCAGGCAGGGCTTTCTCGAGCGGGCTACCCTCAAGAAGCACATGCTGCTGGCCCACCGCCAGGTACAGCCCTTTGCCTCCCATTGCCCTCAGAATATTGCTGCTCTTTCCTTGGCCCCAGGCTGCTCACCCTCTATCACTTCCCCAGGGCTCTCTCCCTTTCCCCGAAAAGATGACCCCACCATCCCATGAATGAGTTTTCCTGTACCTGCTGCCCCTTGACCTAAGGAGCAGGAAGTGAGAGCTCTGTAGAAGGACCTCCCAGATCTGAGCCTTTATTTGTCTGTTTCTCTGAGTTCTTAGATGTCCCTAATGACTTCTCTAATCCTTGAGCTTCGAAATGGCTGAGTTCACAGCAATTACCCCCTGAGAAACTTTTCTTCCCTCTTCATTCATTGTACCTGAGGAAAATAGATTCGCTACAGCTTTTACATTCCCAAGAAGAACCCTTTCCAGCTTCCCTGAGAATGACCCTTCTTCCTTCCTCTCCCTTCCCTTTGGAAGGTGCACCTGAGCACCCATGTGTGGAATTACCGCCCACCCCGAAGGGGGCAGCACCTGTCCCTGGAGGGCCTAGGTCAACCTGCATGACTTCTTGTCCCAGGGCATTCCTTCCCAGCTGGTGAGGGTGGGCCCGCTATCTCTTTGGAACCAGGACACAACCTTCCTGTCAAGTGACCTGCCCACCAAGCCCCAAACTTCCAGTTCCATCTCCATCTCCACTACCACTGCAGGCCCCGCACCACCAGTGCTGTTTGGCCCAGGAACTGAGGCTGGGAAGTTGCCTCCAGCAGTGGGATCCAGAGAAGCCAAGGAGAAGAGAGCTCCCCTTTTCCTCTTTTGGCCTCTTGCATCCAAGACAGTGCCTGGGAAGCCCATCATAAAGAGAAGTAGCAGATTGTACCTTCCTTCTCCTTCCGCATGCCAACAGTGAAAATGCAACAATATCAGTCTCTTGGCCCAGCCCCAGCGGGGTAGGGAGAAATGAAAGGCACAGGACACTCTTCCTGCTAGTAAGGCACTCGTGTCTTAGTCACATTAAGGTAAAACTTAGTCATATTAAGGTAAAAGTGTTGGCCGGTTAATATGCCAAGATATTTTGAGCTTCTCATATCCTTCATCTTTGCCTCTCACAGTTAGCAAACAAGTGGAATTCTTGCTGAGAGGTCTCCCATGGGATGGCTATTTGTGGGAAGGAAATGTGAAGTTCATATCTTTAGCAAGCATTGTTCATGAGGGTAGTTGAAGGACTAATGTAGAGTTGAGTGTTGTAAAGCGTAAGGTTTGCTGCAAACCTATATGATTAATAATAAAGGGGTGAGATGTAAAGGAGGAGACCTCAAATTCTTAATTGGATGGGTCAATGGGTCTCATGAATGTTCTTTTGGACTCATGATGACCTTAGTGTGCCACAGTGCCCCGTGGATCAGGGGGATTTCCTAGCACTAGTGTGCTTCTAGTTTTAGATAACTCCCTCTTTCATTCCCTAGCCCCTTGTATTTTCCTCACCTTCGTCTCTCAAGGTCCACTTCCTCCCCATTTTGCCTATCCATGGACTTGGGTTTGTGTCTTTGTCACTGTCTGGTTCATAGAGTCCCAGACTTTGGGAGAGGAGCCCCAGGTGCTGTCCTCCCTGCCTCTCTGTCTTGTAATGAGATGTAGTATTTACTCTTAAGATAGGATCATCTGGAACAGGAGTTCTGAGGGGGAGGGAGTGAAGCTTCTGCTATTGACTGATTTGATGGCTCCTCCAAAGGTGTAGGCTCCAGAGTTTCCTAACATAGTAAAATGTGAAGAGCAGACAAGGGAGATACTAGTGTCTTTCCCTTTTCATTAAAGGTGTCTTAACCAACAAAACAAAACTCAACATTCAGAAAACTAATATCATGGCAGCCAGCCATGCCTTGATACCACCACTTGATCCCTTCATCCATCTGGTCCCATCACTTCATAGCAAAGAGATGGGGAAACAATGGAAACAATGACAGACTTCATTTTCTTGGGCTCCAAAATTACTGGAGCTGGTGAGTGACTGCTGCCATGAAATTAAAAGATGCCTGCTCCTTGAAGAAATGCTATGACCAACCAAGACAGCATATTAAAAAGCAGAAACATTAGTTTGTTGACAAAGGTCCGTCTAGTCAAAGCTATGGTTTTTCCAGTAGTCATATATGGATGTAAGAGTTGGACCATAAAGAATGCTGAGCACCAAAGAACTGGTCCTTTTGAACTGTGGTGTTGGAGAAGACTCTAGAGTCCCCTGGACTGCAAGGAAATCCAAACAGTCCATTCTAAAGGAGATCAGCCCTCAATATTCATTGGAAGGACTGATGCTGACGCTGAAACTCCAATACTTTGGCCACCTGATGCAAAGAACTGACTCACTAGAAAAGACCCTGATGCTGGGAAAGATTGAAGGCAGGAGGAGTAGAGGACAACAAAGGATGAGCTGGTTGGGTGGCATCACCAACTCAATGGACATGAGTTTGAGCAAGCTCCAGGAGTATGAACAGGGAAGCCTGGCTGCATGCAGTCCATGGGGTCGCAAAGAGTCGGACATGACTGAGTGACTGAACTCAACTAAACTGAGGGTCCTACACTTGCATAGAAGAAAAGCTGAGTTTTTTCTACTTTGCACAAAAGCACCAAATATATTACTGAATTGGTAAGAGAGAAACATAAATTCACAAAGGTCAAAAAAGACATCTAGGCTAAAACTGAAAGACACTCAGACTGACAACTAGAGAACCTGGGCTTATTTGAAGGACCATGCCTATGATATGCCCAATATGAGGACTCCAGTAAGAAAACTCTTACACCTTAGATCGAGTGAACTGGAGGGGTAAACAAAAAACAAAAAACCCTCCTCTATAAAAAGAAAAATAGGAAGTTGTCTAACCTGACTTCCACATTAGTCACAGGATAGGGGGAAAACCCTTAAGTCAGATCTCCCATGGTTTGTGGCCTAAGTACAGACTACCAGTGTGGTATGAAAAACTTTATTCTAAAGAAGCAGTTTAAATGGTACTGAGGTGACAGTCCTCTTCCACTTCATTCTGTAAATGAGCTAAACATTTAAATCAAAAGACAGAGATGGTCAGAAGTGATTTTTTTTTTAAAGGAATAACTATACTGTAATGGCAGAAAGCAAAGAGGAACTAAAGAGCCTCTTGATGAAGGTGAAACAGGAGAGTGAAAAAGCTGGCTTAAAACTCAACATTCAAAAAAATAAGATCATGGTATCTGGTTCTACCACTTCATGGCAAATAGATGGAATCTGGTTCTACCACTTCATGGCAAAAAAATGGAAACGGTGACAGAATTTATTTTCTTGGGCTCCAAAATCACTGAAGATAGTGAGTGACTGCAGCCATGAAATTACAAGATGCTTGCTCCTTGGAAGAAAAGCTATGACAAACCTAGACAAACCACTTTGCCAACAAAGGTCTGTCTGGTCAAGGCTATGGTTTTTCCAGTGGTCACGTATGGATGTGAAAGTTGGACTGAGAAGATAGCTGAGTGCCGAAGAATTGATGCTTTTGAACCGTGGTGTTGGAAAACACTCTTGAGTCCCTTGGACTACAAGGAGATCCAACCAGTCCATTCTGAAGGAGATCAGCCCTGGGATTTCTTTGGAAGGAATGATGCTAAAGCTGAAACTCCAGTACTTTGGCCAGCTCATGCGAAGAGTTGACTCAGTGGAAAAGACTCTGATGCTGGGAGGGATTAGGGGCAGGAGGAGAAGGGGACAACAGAGGATGAGGTAGGTGGTTGGATGGCACCATCGACTCAATGGACATGAGTTTGAACAAAGTCTGGGAGACAGTGAAGGACCAGGAAGCCTGGTATGCTGCAGTCCATGGGGTCACAGTCAGACATGGCTGACCAACTGAACAAAGAACAACAAATACACCATCTATAAGAGACACACTCTAAAAATACAGACAGACAGATTGAAAGTAAATGGATGGTGAAGGATAGCCCATGTAAAGAGAAAGCATGAGACATTACTGGATAAAACGATCAACTAGTAAAGAAGACAGTTAAAGTCTAAATGAAGCAAAAATTGAAAATTAAAAGTAATATGGACTATTCCTGGAGAAAGAAATAGCAACCCACTCCAGTATTCCTGCCTGGGAAATCCCATGGACAGAGGAGCCTGCCAGGCTATAGTTCCTGGGATCACAAAGAGTCAGACATGACTTAGTGATTAAAAACAATTGACTATTTCACAATCATATTTGGAGATTGAATACTTCTTTCTCTATAAATAAAAAACATAGACAAAAAGAAAAATGAAAACAAAGAATACCTGCATAATACTATTAATCATCTTGACTTAATTTTTATTTACTACTACTGTACCCATTTATGGTAAAGTGTATATGCTTTTCAAGTGTACATGGTATGTTTGCCATGATAGACCATATGCTTTGTCATAAAACAAGTCTTAATAAACTTAATATTTGAAATTATATAAAATTATTTTTGC
>SJYC01012899.1:0-38106 GCA_006408675.1 Madoqua kirkii | reverse complement strand
GGTTTACATATTCTGAAAAAAAACTAACTTTCTGACTTGATTTAATTAGCATTAGATCAAATTTAAATGTGGATGTCTTAAAAATGGACAGGCTAGGGAACATAAATTATCCAGATACTATAAAGCAAAGAAAAAATACCGCTGGTGAAGGAAATTAATAAGCAGGAAGAAATAACTCCATCTCATAATTTTTATCACCCGGACTGTAAAGATGGTGTGAAACTCTGACATCCTCTTTGGGAAGTCCCAACCCACCCACGTGTGGGCAGCAGAAGCATCCCAACTGGCCATCTTTGAGGTTTTGAGCATAGTTCAAGTTTTTGTTTTTTCCAGATGACTGTCACTAGTAGAGCGGCAATTTGTCTTACAGAAATGAAAACAAATTCATAATAAAACAAATTGATAAAGATTGTGATCATGGAGTTTCTTAGCACGTAAGAATGCTTGCACATCATACTGAAGTCTTGATTTTGCTTTTTAGCTTTCCTGTGGCTACTATTTCCCATACATGCCTTACCTTCTGCTCCTTTGGGTTTAGTCAGTGGTGCTCAAAGTCTACTGTGCACCTGAATGACATGAAGATCTTATAGAGCAATTGCAGAACCAGTGGCAGAATTTCTGAGTCAATAAATCTGCCTACAATGTGGGAGACCTGGGTTCTGTCCCTGGGTTGGGAAGATCTCCTGGAGAAGGAAATGGCGATCCGCTCTAGTATTCTTGCCTGGAGAGTTTCATGGACAGAAGAGCCTGGCAGGCTACAGTCCATGGGTTTGCTAAGAGTTGGACACAACTGAGTGACTAACACATGCTAAAGATTTTATTGATTCTCAAAGAATCCACTGACCATAAGATACAATGATCTCCTGGAGAAGGAAATGGCAATCCGCTCTAGTATTCTTGCCTGGAGAGTTTCATGGACAGAAGAGCCTGGCAGGCTACAGTCCATGGGTTTGCAAAGAGTTGGACACAACTGAGTGACTAACACACGCTAAAGATTTTATTGATTCTCAAAGAATCCACTGACCATAAGATACAAACCACCCTTCTGGTTTACTCAGCCCAAGGGTAGGGGTGCTAGGAATCTTTTTATAGCTACTTAGAAATTCAAAACAAGTTCTTGGATTCTTTCTTTGGAAATAAAGGTGTTAACATCTTTGAAATGAGAAGCTTATAAACTTAATGAAATGAGTTCAATAATAAAGTTTAATTTATGAACACTGTGGTGTGTTTGGTTTGAAAGAGCAAAGAATGCAGGACAACAGAAGGATGAAATAGGGGAATTGAGAGAGAGTTAAAGAAGGAAGCAGGGTAGCTGGAGAGGAGAAATAGAAGGGGAAACCTATGGGCCACAGACCTGCAGAGAGTGGAAAAATACAGGAGGGAGAGGATGGAAAAGAGAGGGGAGAAAGGGGTCTTTTCCGATGAGTCAGTTCTTCGTATCAGGTGGCCAAAATATTGGAGCTTCAGCTTCAGCATCAGATGAACAGTATGAAAAGGCAAAAAGATGTGACAGCAAAAGATGAACTCTCTAGGTCAGTAGGTGCCAATGTGCTACAGGAGAAGAGTGGAAAAATAACACCAGAAAGAATGAAGAGACAGAGCCAATGATGGAGACAGGTCAACGATGCTGTCCAATTATCTCAACCTCAGTCATCCCATTCTCCTCCTGCCTTCAGTCTTTTCCAGTTATGAACAGTGTGGTGTGTTTGGTTTGAAAGAGCAAAGAATGCAGGACAACAGAAGGATGAAATAGGGGAATTGAGAGAGAGTAAACAAAGGAAGCGGGGCAGCTGGAGAGGAGAAATAGAAGGGGAAACCTATGGGCCACAGACCTGCAGAGGGTGGAAAAATACTGGAGGGAGAGGATGGAAAAGAAAGGGGAGAGAGGGGTCTTTTCCAATGAGTCTTCGTATCAGGTGGCCAAAGTACTGCAGCTTCAGCTTCAGCATTGGATGAACAGTATGAAAAGGCAAAAAGATGTGACAGCAAAAGATGAACTCCCTAGGTCAGTAGGTGCCAATGTGCTACGGGAGAAGAGTGGAAAAATAACATCAGAAAGAATGAAGAGACAGAGCCAATGATGGAGACAGGTCAATGATGCTGTCCAATTATCTCAACCTCAGTCATCCCATTCTCCTCCTGCCTTCAGTCTTTCCCAGTATCAGGGTCTTTTCCATTGAGTCAATTCTTCACATCACGTGACCAAAGTATCAGAGTTCCAGCTTCGGTATCAGTCCTTCCGATGAACATTTAGGACTGATTTTCTTTAGGATGGACTGGTTGGATGGATCTCCTTGCAGTCCAACGGACTCTCAAGAATCTTCCGCCACACCATAATTCAAAAGCATCAATTCTTCACCACTCAGCTTTCTTTATGGTCCAGTTCTCACATCCATATATGACTACCAAAAAATCATAGCTTTGACTAGATGGACCTTTGCTGGCAAAGTAATATCTCTGCTTTTTAATATGCTATCTAGGTTGGTCATAGCTTTTTTCCCAAGGAGCAAGCATCTTTTAATTTCATGGCTGCAGTCAACATCTGCAGTGATTTTGGAGCCCCCCGAAGTAAAGTCTTTCACTATTTCCGTTGCTTCTCTATCTATTTGCCATGAAATGATGGAACTGGAGGCCATGATTTTAGTTTTCTGAATGTTGAGTTTTAAGCCAACTTTTTCACTCTCCTCTTTCATCTTCATTAAGAGGCTCTTTAGTTCCTCATTTCTTTTTGCCATAAGGTGGTATCATCTGCATATTTGAGGTTATTGATATTTCTCCCAGCAATCCTGATTCTAGCTTGAGCTTCATCCAGCCTGGCATCTCACATGATATACTCTGCGTGGAAGTTAAATAAACAGTGTGACAGTATAGAGCCTTGACATACTCCTTTCTCAATTTTGAACCCGTCTGTTGTTCCTTGTCCAGTTCTGACTGTTGCACAGGTTTCACAGGAGGCAGGTAAGGTGGTCTGGTATTCCCATCTCCTTAAGTATTTTCCAGTTCATTGTGATCCACACAGTCGAAGGCTTTAGCGTAGTCAATGAAGCAGAAGTAGATGTTTGCCTAGAATTATCCTGCTTTTTTGTAAATGATCCATCCAACAGATGTTGGCACTTTGATCTCTGGTTCCTCTGCCTTTTCTAAATTCAGCTTGAACATCTGGAATTTCATGGTTCATGAACTATTGAAAAATGACTTGGAAAATTTTGAGCATTACTTTGCTAGTGTGTGAGATGAATGTGATTATGCGGTAGTTTGAGCATTCTTTGGCATTTCCTTTCTTTGGGATTGAAATGAAAACTGATCTTTTCCAGTCCTGTGGCCATGGCTGTTTTCCAAATTTGCTGGGATATTGAGTGCAGCACTTTGACAGCATCATCTTTCAAGATTTGAAAACACTTGCTGGAATTCCATCACCTCCACTAGCTTTGTTCATAGTGATGCTTACTACGGCCCACTTGACTTTGCATTCCAGGATGTCTGGCTCTAGGTGAGTGATCACACTATCATGGTCATTAAGTTTTTTTTTTTTTTTGTATAGTTGTTCTATTTATTCTTTCTACCTCTCCTTAATATCTCCTGCTTCTGTTGGGTCCATACTGTTTCTGTCCTTTATTGTGCCCATCTTTGCATGAAATGTTCCTTTGGAATCTCTAATTTTCTTGAAGAGATCTCTAATCTTTCCCATTCAATTGATTTCCTCTATTTCTTTGCATTGATCACTTAGGGATGTTGAGGAACAAGACCAGAGCCATGGCAGGCTTGACAGGTTGCACTAGGCCTAGGTTTTGAATTCTTGCAAACCTGGGTCATGATTCCAGGAGACTACCCCCTAGCAGGGTCCCACTCACCCTAGGATGAAGGGCTTGAACTACTCCATCTTGTAGAAGAATTCCTTCCTGCAAGGTCCCGGGCAAAAGAACTTTGGACGTTACTCAACCTAAGCCCACTACCTATAGCCAATCAACCCTCAGATTACCTAACCTAGCCCACTGTACACGAGCCAGTCAGTCACTAGGCTAAACCTTCTGACTTTACATTCAGGAGCTTGTGATTTACCTTGGAAGTAAAAACCAATCAAGAATCTACACACAAATCCTATGGATGGAAGTAACCAACCAGTTATCTGTCAACTTAAACACCCCCTAAAGTGGCCAATCAGTTGTCCTCCTGCTTTTGCATTGTCGTGGACGTTTTATTTCTCTCAGTTTTGGGGACTCGGACTTTGGGCATAACAAGGGAGGGTTTTTTTTTTTTTTTGAATCTCTCCTTGCTATTCTTTGGAACCCTGCATTCAGATGGTTATGTCTTTCCTTTTCTCTTTTGCTTTTCACTTCTCTTCTTTTCTGAGCTATTTGTAAGGTCTCCTCAGACAACCAGTTTTTCTTTTTGCCTTTCTTTTTCTTGGGGATGGTTTTGATCACTGCTTCCTTTAGGCACTCTGTCCATTATATCTAATCCCTTAAATCCCTTTGTCACTTCCATTGTATAATCATAAGGGATTTGACATGAACTTGGGCAAACTCTGGGAGATGGTGAGGGGCAGAGAAGCCTGGCATGGTGCAGTCCATGGACTGCAAATAATTGGTCATGACTTGGGGACTGAACAACAATAAAATTATCTGTCAGTCTGCAGGTGCTCTGCTCACCATCTTAGATACAAAATTACACTGAATTCTCTGAACAGCCCACAGACACAGATACTCTTATCATTCCCATTTTATAAAACGTTTCACCAGAATTTATGCCTATGTCCCTGGGAGCCTGATCTTCAAACCTCCATGCGATACTGCTTCCATCAGGATTCCAAGAAACTGCTAGAGTTTAAGGATTTGAATGAACAACGTCACCTGCCATATCAGCAAGCAAAGGATGTTGTGGCCACCAAGGCTTCAATCCCTGCAGCCCTCACCTGCCTTGTACCTTGAAGGGATTCAGGATGGAGAAAATCAGGATACTGGCTCTAGATAGTTAAGGTGCATATCACAGGAATGATTTCAATGAGCCCAGGCTCCTGCATCTTCCCAAACACAAAAAAGTGCTGAATTCATTAATTTGAGATATCTAGTCTTCTCTAATTAGCAGTAATATTTTAATGTTCCAACTACCTGGTCTTTGTTGCAAAAACTCCTCTTTATCCCACCCCCTCCTTTATCTCTTCAGAGCAATCTCAGAGCTATTGAGAGGCTGAATCCCAGGCTTAAGTCCTCTGTATGTCCACAAAGTAAACCGTAATTCTCAACTTTTAGTGTGTGTGTGTGTGTGTGTGTGTGTGCTTGTTTTCTCAGTTGATAGCTCTATACCTTTAGATTGTTACTTTTATTACTTGGTGTTTTTAAACTTAACTCAAAGACAAAATTAACCAAAGCCCATTTCCCCCCTGCCCCCAGATCCAAACCCTTTTCCCTGCAAAGCTGTTCGGGGGTGAATTTAGTGCTCCTTCTGCTTCCTGCCACCATTTCAACTGAGGGGTGGGAGGATAGCTCCTGTCACTCTGTCTGAAATTGCTAGCAGCTTGAGGGAGACGTGGTTGGCAATGGGCAGGACATATGTTTCTTAGTTTAAAAAATTACATAGTATTTAGTTATTTTTAAAAAGGTGATATATATATATATATATATATTTAAAGAAGAAAAACATTTGCACAGCCATCCAAACAAAGGCAACTGCAGCCTAAGGTCAGATATAGACAGTGTGTTCACTTCTGAGTTACTGCCACCACCTAGAGACAGTTCTCCAGGTCGAGAAGTTTAATTCCTTTAAGGCAATGCCTTAAAAAGTCTGTAATAGGGATTGCCTGGTAGCTCAGTGGTGAAGAATCTGCCTGCTAGTACAGAAGATGTGGGTTCAATTCCTGGCCCAGGAAGATCCTCACATGCCGTGCAACAACTTATCCCGTGGCTAACAACTACTGTGGAGAAGGCACTGGTGACCCACTCCAGTACTCTTGCCTGGAAAATCCCATGGACCGAAGAGCCTGGTAGGCTGCTGTCCTCGGGGTTGCTAAGAGTCAGACTTGACTGAGCAAATTCATTTTCACTTTTCACTTTTATGCATTGGAGAGGGAAATGGCAACCCACTCCAGTGTTCTTGCCTGGAAAATCCCAGGGACAGGGGAGCCTGGTGGGCTGCCGTTTATGGGATTGCACAGAGTCGGACATGACTGACGCGACTTAGCAGCAGCAGCAGCAGCAGCACAACTACAGTCTGTGCTCTAGGGCCCAGGAGCAGCAGCTACTCAGCCCACTTGCCCGAGGGCTCCTGCTCCCCAGCAAGAGAAGTCATCGCAATGAGAAGCCCTCGCACCATGACTAGAGGGGAGCCCCTGCTCTCTGCAACTAGAGAAAAGCTTCCACAGCAACAAAGACCCAGCACAGCCAAAAATACATAAATAAAATTAATATTCAAAGCTCTGTAATGCTTCAGGGAGTGATAACAGCGATGTATCAGCTGTTTATGCAGACAAAATTGTGCATGCATGTCTTGGTCCTCTAAAAATAATACTGTATTTTTCCATGAGTGAGAAAGCTCATTATTTTATATTATTAACCAAAGCCCATTTCCCCCCTGCCCCCAGATCCAACCAATTTAAATTCTTTTTATAAATTTGTGTTTTTGAGACCTTTAGAAATTTGAACAAAAACCCAATTGAAAGCCAAATTTTAACTGTGTAGAAGCCCTACTTTTGGCTTTATAAGGTCATAAATATGGTTCTTAGTTAAGAGAGAGATAAGCTGGACTTACTGATTTTGTCTGTTTTAGGAGGCCTCATTTTTCCTTCATAATTGTACCAAGTAAATGATAAGAATAAGCAACAGCAGCTGACAAACAGCATCTGCTGCATACCTGTGCTTTTCTGATTCAATCTGCTCAAATTCCCCTGTGTGTGTGTTTCCAGTCGCTCAGTTGTGTCCAACTCTTTACAATCCCATGGACTGCAGCCTGCCAGGCTGCTCTTGTCCATAGAGTTTTTCAACTTCTATTAGTGTGGGTACAATTCTAAACACAAGGAAATTGAGGCCAAGAGAGGTTAAGAAATGCCTTCAAAGTTAATCACTGGTTATTTTTGCACCACTTTTCAACCACTCAACCTTGTCTCCAGAGCCCATCCTCACAATTACACTATTCTGTGTCTTAAACATTAACTGAGCAGGTTTATGGCTTAAATTTAAGCATGTGCCACAGTCATTACTTTCTTGAAATATTGGCTGTGATGCTAATACATAGAAGAGAATGGATTAAAAAAGTATGTTGGAGTATAGTTGATTTACAATGTTGTGTTAGTTTCTGGTGTATGGCAAAGTGATTCAGTTACACACATATAAATTATCACATTGAGTGAATTATATATATATATGTAGTCTTTAACAGATTCCTTTACATTATAGTTTATTTCAAGATAAAGAATATATTCCCTGTGCTATAGAGTAGGTCTGTGTTGTTTATTTATAAAAAGTGTGCATATGCTAGTTTCTAACTCCTAATGCTCTCTCCTGAATCTCCTTATGCATTCAGTAATCATAAGTTTGTTTTCTATGTCTACTAGTCTGCTTCCGTTCTGCAAATAAGGTCCTCTGGGTCATGTTTTAGATGTCACATAAGAGTGATATCCTACGGTATCAGTCTTTCTCTGTCTCGCTTGCCTCACTTAGTGTGGTCATTTCTAGGGCTACGGGTGTTGCTGCAAATGACATTCTTTCATTCTTTTTTTATAGCCAAGTGGTATTCTGTTGTGTGTATATTATGTGTATATATATAAAAAACCACATCTTTTTTATAAGAATTAATATTTTAAACTAATAAAGCAAATGTAAGATTTCCTTAAGTGTCATGTATTTTGGCTTTCAACTTCATTTCTCTTTTCCCATTTCTATGTCAAGAGTCTCAGCAACTTGATACTGGCCCTTCTGCCCTTGGGTCCTGGCAGGACTTGACCCCGGTCCTTGTGCCCGCCCAGCTGTGACCCTGGAGCTAGCTCACCGCAGCTGTCCTCGTCCACGCCGTCTGCGCAGTCGTCCACGCCGTTGCATTGCAGCTGCTGAGGTAAGCACTTGGTGGTGTTGCCGCAGGGAAAGTAGCCCAGGTCACAGGGCACGTTCTGTGCTCTGCCGGGAGCGACTGTGATGTGGAAGGAGAGAGAGGTTTACACAAGGCCCCGCACAGAGTGACTCCCCGCAGTCTGCAAACCTAATTCTTGTCATCCTGGTGGGTCCCACCTTCCTATGCTGCCTCACTTTGAGCATTAGCTGGATGCCAATGCTTTCCGAGAACCTCCACACCTAAATGAAGTTCTTCACATCTTCAGAAAATGCCAGGATTCCCTGCTCTTTGCCTTTTCTCATGTTTCCTACCAGCAATGTCCTCGTCATTCCTGTTTTCTGTGAAAGGTCTGCCCATACTTTATGTGATGAAGTCGAAGTCGCTCAGTCGTGTCCGACTCTTTGCGGCTCCATGGACTGTAACCTACTAGGCTTCTCTGTCCATGGGATTCTCCAAGCAAGAATACTGGAGTGGATTGCCATTTCCTTCTCCAGGGGATCTCCCCGACCCAGTTATTGAACCTGGATCTCCTGCATTGGAGGCAGACGCTTTAACCTCTGAGCTACCAGGGAAGCCCAGACTTTATAGTTGAGCTCAATTCCCCTTTTCTCTTGCAAAAAATTTTCATCCAATCATTTTTAAAACATTTAAATTTATTTATTTTAATTGGAGGCTTATTACTTTACAATATTGTATTGGTTCTGCCACACATCAACATGAATCCACCACGGGCGTACACGTGTTCCCCATCCTGAACCCCCGTCCCACCTCCCTCCTTTCTTGCATTCTTCCTGTTGACTGAGGATCATGGGTGGTTTGGTACTGGGGTGGAAGAGAACAGGCCGGCAGGAGTAACTACCGTAGCGGGTTCCTGAGGGCAGGCCCTGTGCCCCGTAGCGTGTGGCATCCAATAAGATGCTTCCTGCCCTTTTCATATGGGCTTCTTTCATTTATAAATTTTATTTACGATTCTTCTATGTCTATTCATGACTTAACTCATTTCTTTTTTGTGCTAAATAATATTCCATGGTCTGAATGAAACATATTGATTGATTCCATTGATTCACCTAACAGAGGGACATCTCGCAAGCTTTGGCAGTTTTTAATAAAGCTCCTATTCACATCTATGTACAGGTTTTTGTGTGGAGGGACGTAAGTTAATTTTGCCATTTAAAACTCCAGGTTTACATGAGCTCAAAGATTATTATAGAATCCAAAATAATTCTGTTGCTTATTATCCTTCTGAAGTTTGTACATCTTTGAGACTTTCTAGAATAATAGTCAATTATAAAGAAAAACACAGAATGGATTGAACAGTCAATAAAGGACTTTCTTGCATTCTTACTGTTGACTGAGGATCATGGCTGGTTTGGTACCGGGGAGGAAGGGAACAGGCCAGGTTGTAGGAACTGCCAGAGCTCACTCATATGTGGGAGTGGGCGGTGGGGGCCGGAAGGGGGAGTGTGACACCTATTTAATGTTAAAAATCAAGTTGTTATTTTGATATTAAATTGTATGAACTATTTATATATTTTGGATATTAACTCTTTACTGGTCATATCATTTGCAAATATTTTCTACCATTCAGCAGATTGTCTTTTCAATTAAAAAAAAAAATTTAAAAAGAATTTTGGCCAGCCATATGGCATGTGGGATTTGATTTCCCCAATCCAGGACTGAACCCTTGCAGTGGAAGTGTGGGGTCCTAACCACTGGACTTTTAGAGAAGTCCCTTTTTGTCATTTCATTTTGTTAATGGTTTCCCTTGCAGTGTAAAAGCTTTTAAGTTTCATTAGGTCCCATTTGTTTATTTTCACTTTTGTTATCTTTGCCTGAGGTGACAGATTAAAAAAAATATTGCTATGATTTATGTCAAAGAGTGTTTTGCCTATGTTTTCTTCTAGGAGTTTAATGGTTTCCCATTTTACATATAAGCCTTTAATTCATTTTGAGTTAAAATAATTTGGTCCAGTTCTATTTTTTGAAATTATTAAGGTAGGGAAAAAAATGACTGTTCCAAATATAAACTTATAATGTTGGGTCTGCTTTGCCATACTTGCCTTACACTATCTATTCCTCAATCCTGATGGGCTTTTCTTCACTGAATCTCTGTTCAGATGGTTCTCCGCCATATGGATCCAAATAAGGAAGATTCAGTCATTTCTGGATGTGGAGCTTAAATGGAGTAAGCAAACACCTTTTCACATCTCTGTTTACGTTCATCTCGGGTGTGTGTGAATTTGCAAAATGCACTCACCAAGCATCAACGGAAGAGAAAGGCAGCAGAAGAACAATGAGTAGTTTCCTTTGAATCATTTTTTGCTTATTTTTAAATTTAGTCCTAAATTTGGTAGTAAGCTCTTTTCAGATAAGGAGTGAACAGATGAGAGAGAAAAGTTTAAGAAAATGTGATTTGGTGCATGTATTGCCAAGTTTAATAACAGAAAACATATGTGGCTTAGGAGTAGATGAACTTCTAAATACATTTTTGAAGACTTTCTGACTATAGTAAATGAAATGTTAAATATATCTGGCTTCCCTGGTGGCTCAGATGGTGGAGTTTGCCTGTCCATGCAGGAGACCTAAGAGATGATGGTTTGATCCCTGGGCCAGGAAGATCCCCTGGTGAAGGGCATGGTAACCCACTCCAGTATTCTTGCTGGAGAATCCCATGGACAGAGGACCCGTCAGGCTACATTCCATGGGGTCATAAAGAGTTGGAAGCAACTGAGCGACTAACACTTTCACTTTCCCTGGATATATTTATGTACTGAGAAGAAGAAGGTCATTCAGTCATGTCTGACTCTTTGTGACCCCATGGACTATGCAGTTCATGGAATTCTCCAGGACAGAATACTGGAGTGGGTAGCTTTTTGCTTCTCCAGGGGATCTTCCCAACCCAGGGATCGAACCCAGGTTGATCATGGCTGGTGGATTCTTTACCAGCTGAGCCACAAGGGAAGCCCAAGAATACGGGAGAGGGTAGCCTATCCCTTCTCCAGTGGATCTTCCTGACTCAGGAGGTGAACTGGGGTCTCCTGCATTGTAGGCGGATTCTTTACCAACTGAGCTATGAGGGGTTATGCAGTGGAATCAGAATATTAATAATTCAAGCAGAGACTGTGTAGTGATAGATTCAGAACTGCATGAAAAAGACCTCGCAGAGCACTCGTGATGCAGGGACCATCTGATGACAGCAACAGCTCGGCAGTGACGAGGCTCTGGCTCTGTCAGCATAGTGTAAGCTAGTACTTAATATTGGCATAAAGGTGTGTTGCTTTTTGAGATACCTGAATTTAGATTTTTGTGATTATAGCTTTTTAAGTTAAATACTCTCATATCATACTAAAATCACTTATAATTTAAGAAGTTCATAATTAATTCTTTTAAAGAGCACCCTGACTGAAAAATTACTCTAGTGTGTAAGAACTCAAATAAATATCACAGTCAAAATTTGAAGCAATTTGGAAAAAAATGCATAATAATTTTAATTGCAACAGCAGAGACTTTTTTTTTTTGATCAAGCACTTAAATGTCTTCCTTCTCTTGGAAATCCTATGAGACTGCGTGTGTGCTAAGTTGCTTCAGTCGTGTCTGACTCTTTGCGACCACATGGGCTGTAGCCCGCCAGGCCCCTCTGTCCATGGGATTCTCTAGGCAAGAATACTGGAGTGGGTTGCCGTGTTCTCCTCCAGGGGATCTTCCTGAGCTAGGGATCAAACCTGTGTTTCTCACGTTTGCCTGTGTTGGCAAATGGATTCTTTACCACTAGTGCTGCCTGGAAAGCCCCCTATAAGATTAAGTAGATGGAAAAACTCAGGGAGAGCTCCATGAGGTGACTGCCAAGTGCAACACAGTGCTGAATGAAAATCAGTGACTTTCTTTTTCTCTACCGAAGAGCAAATTACTGTCATTCCCCTATGACTAAAAATATGTATGTGCCTTGTCTGCATTTTGTGGGTCTGGGTAATGCACAAAGAAGGGACAGATGGTCCAGACTTTGTTTAGTAATTTTAACTTCTCTTTGACTTAACTGGGTCCCCATGTAGTTCCCTGGTGGCTCAGAGGCAAAGAATCAGCCTGCAATGCAGGAGGCTCAGGTTCCATCCCTAGGTTGGAGAGATCTCCTGGAAAAGAAATAGCAATCATTCTAGTATTCTTACCTGTAAAATCCCATAGACAGAAGAGCCTGACAGGCTACAGTCATATGGGGTCTCAAAAAAGAGTTGGACACGCCCTGGAAACTGAACGATAACAGCAATGTAATTCAAAGGCCAGAGTCAAAGAAGAAGTGAAGTGAAGCATGTCAGTAATGCGGTTTTGACGAAACTGTCCTTGTTTCCAAATCAATTCAGTTCAGTCGCTCGCTCAACTGTGTCCAGCTCTTTGCAACTCCCATGGACTGTAGCACTCCAGGCTTCTCTGTCCATCACCAACTCCTGGAGACTACTCAAACTCATGTCCATCATGTCAGTGATGCCATCCAACTGTCCCCTCATCCTCTGTTGTCTCTTTCTCCTCCTGCCTTCAATCTTTCCCAGCATCAGGGTGTTTTCCAATGAGTTGGTTCTTTGCATCAGGTGACCAAAGTATTGGAGTTTCAGCTTCAGCATCAGTCCTTCCAATGAATGTTCAGGACTAATTTCATTTAGGATTGACTGGTTGGATCTCCTTGTAGTCCAAGGGACTCTCAAGAATCTTCTCCAATACCACAGTTCAAATAATCAATTCTTTGGTGCTCAACTTTCTTTATGTTCCAATTTTCATATCCATACTCGACTACTGGAAAAGCCAAAACTTTGACTAAATGGACCTTTGTTGATAAAGTAAGATCTTTGCTTTTCAATATGCTGTATAGGTTGGTCATAGCATTTCTCCCAAGGAGCAAGTGTCTTTTAATTTCATGGCTGCAATCACCATCTGTAGTGATTTTGGATCCCAGAAAAATAAAATTTGCTACTGTTTCCATTGTTTCCCCATCTGTTTGCCATGAAGTGATGGCACCAGAGGCCATGGTCTTAGTTTTCTCTAAGTTGAGTTTTAAGCCAACTATTTCATTCTCCTCTTTTACCTTCATCAAGAGGCTCTTTAGTTCTTCTTCACTTCTGCCATAAGGGTGGTGTCATCTGCGTATCTGAGGTTATTGATATTTCTCTTTTCAATTGTTTCCATTAGTAAAGTGGTTATGATGGGGCTGGCTATCATTTGGGAGGGGAGCAACATGATCTGGCCTGGGTCATGTTTAAATCTTGAATCCCTCTATCAGAACTAAAATCTTAAAGGTTTCAATGAAACTAAGTTCTTACTGATTTATCTTTAGTAGAATAAAAGTTAGCTTTTCCTTTTTGACAGACCTTGACAGAAATGCACAAGCACTTTTGGATGTGTCTAGGGGAACTCATTTTTTTACGGAAAGCAGTAACTCAGTGAATTTATAGCCCTTATTCTGTAACAACATGAATGTTAATATGGAAAAATGTCAGCTTTGTTGCTCTGAAATCACTGCAGTCACTGCATTAAAGTCAGTTCTGCAAACTTAAATTCAGAGTAAAGGAGGTGAATATGATTGCTATGTTTAATTGCTAATAGTATTTCTGAATAGCCATGACTCAGCAAACATTAAGACAAGAGTTTTATTGGATTCTGTGTCTTATTACCAGCATTTGAAATTCCTTTTATACTCTATGGAAAATTATGCAATATTCCTATTTTGGGGGTAACTACCCACAGCATCAAAAGTGTAGAAGGAGTTTGCTAAAGTACTTTGTTAGGAAGTAAAACTTAAAACAACAAAACAAGGAAAACCAAGTACAAACTTTCCATATATTTAACCCGTTTATTTTATAATTTCTATCTTAAATACCCAGGTCTCCCGCATTGCGGGCGAATTCTTTACCAGCTGAGCCACGAGGGAAGCCCAGATGCTAACTATCAATAACTATTTCAGATATCCAAGAACAAAACAAAGAAAAATGCCAGTAGTAATAGAGGATTCTTAAACAAATATGTAATTACAGAACTATATGTTATATAGCCATGTATTATATAAGTGAACCACTGTGCTGTACACTGGAAACATAAATTAACTATACTTCAGTAAAAAATTTCTTCTTCTTAAAAAAATCTGAAGCTATTTACAGATAATTCAAATGCATGAAAATCTGGTTTATTGGCTATAGATGAGAAAACACTGATTGTAATCAGCTAGTTTTCTTTAGACTTTTTGAAAAGAGGTAGGACCAAGCCAGTGGCTCTCAATCAGGGACAATTTTGTAGCCTGGGGACAGTTGGCAGAGTCTGGAGATTTATTTTATATTATTACCACTTGGCAGGAGGTGCTACTAGCATCTAATTAGTAGAGTCCAGTGATGCTGTTAAACATCTCACAATGCACAGGACAGTTCCCTCAAAGATTTGTCTTCCTAAAATGTCCATAGTGACCAGATTGAGAAACTCAGAAGCAGGAGTTGATGAAGCACCGGTGGGGAAAGCATTCCTTTTCAGCAGCCTAGAACACACGTGCTCACTTGCAGGCAGGCAGTTTGCTACTTTTGTGGCCTGTTTACCTCCTAGTGGAGATTTTTCTAGTTGCTTTCATGAGATCTTAGCAGTGGGTGGACGTTACCAAACAGAGGCAACACTGCAGCTGTAGGAAGGTTGATATTGCTGTTGTTTTGGCAAGTAACACAGGGAAGAGGCTGCATTTATTTTGTGCCCTTATGCCAGAGATGACATTCAAGTTAGTTACAAGGAGTCATCTCTTACTTACAGGAATCATTAAACAGTGGATGGGGTTACTGAGACAGTCTCTGGAGGTTTTTAAAAATTGGATAGATAATTTAAGAATATTCTGCCAAAATTAAGGGAATTGGGAACAAAATATTTTCAGGCTGTTTGAATTCATTCTCTCAATCTGTGAATAACATAAACAGATGTTTAAAAGAAATTATCATTAAAAGGAATATTTTAGACTTCAAATTTGAGATTTTGAGATATACGCAAAGAATCTTGAAAAATTCAATGGCCTATAACCTCGATACAGCTGAAACAGTAAAAAAAACCCAAAAACCAAAAAAACAGAAAGCAACAAGTAAAACAAAAACATCACCAATGTCCTTGAAGAGGAAACATTAAAATGTTACATAACCTCTTGCTCGTAGATGACATTCAAGTTAGTTACAAGGAGTCATCTCTTACTTACAGGAATCATTAAACAGTGGATGGGGTTACTGAGACAGTCTCTGGAGGTTTTTAAAAATTGGATAGATAATTTAAGAATATTCTGCCAAAATTAAGGGAATTGGGAACAAAATATTTTCAGGCTGTTTGAATTCATTCTCTCAATCTGTGAATAACATAAACAGATGTTTAAAAGAAATTATCATTAAAAGGAATATTTTAGACTTCAAATTTGAGATTTTGAGATATACGCAAAGAATCTTGAAAAATTCAATGGCCTATAACCTCGATACAGCTGAAACAGTAAAAAAAACCCAAAAACCAAAAAAACAGAAAGCAACAAGTAAAACAAAAACATCACCAATGTCCTTGAAGAGGAAACATTAAAATGTTACATAACCTCTTGCTCGTTCTGCCTCTGTAACTCAGCTTGCTCCTTGCAAAGTCTGGATCATGTAGGTCACGTAGTCTCAGAAAGTGGGGACTTACAATACTAAGAAATGGAGTTTATCTCACTCACCCTTGTCCTGCCCCTGCTAACCTGCTTAATCATGCCTGTCCATGTAAAGGTCAGGCATCCCCCTCCCTGTCTTGACTGCTGTTCCGATGCGCGTGAAACTAGTGTTGCCCTACTATGGTAGGTTGACCCACTGTACAGTTGACTTATTCTAGTAGGTATATAAAAACTCTATAACCTCTTTATTTGGGATTCAGAGCCTAGAGTGTTAACTCCTCTGGGCCCTCCAGCATAATAAACCTGAGTTCTCCAACTCTCCAAGTGTGGTGCTTGGTTTCTTGATTACTGGTTTCTGCAACATCCAGACTAAATCCTGGTACTCAATATCGCTTCATGATCTTGTCTTAGTCCAGTTTCTTCTTATAACTCATTCAGGGCCAGATGAACTAGGCACTCAATTTCTCAAGAATCATGCCTCTCTCATTGACCGTCCTCACGGCAGTCTGCCTGCAGAACTTACAGAGCACTGACTCAAGAGCAGAATTGTCTGTGGTTCCCAAATGTTCCAGGCACACTATTCTTCCTTCCAATAAAATGGGAGGGGGCCTTGATGCCATGTGGCAGCGGATCTCTGCTCTATGCACTCTCTCATCTGCTAGACGGTGATTTCATTCCTTCTTTCCTTGAGCCTACATTGCACACTCTGCCTCCTTTGCACCCTCTTCACACTGGTCCAAAGTCAGCATCCCCCCAAACCCCCATTTCCATCCTTCTTTCCTGCTTCAGATGGATCGATGAATCTCCCTTCTCTCTCAACCACATCCATTTTCACCTCTTTCCTGAAACATGCTGTGTTTCCCTTCTTAAAAACAAGACTAAAGAAAGACATTTAGACATCAAGACTAAAGACATTTCATTCCCCACACCAGATGCATCTTTATTTTGTATCTCCCTCTTTTAGCAAAACTTGTCAGAGAAGTCTACACTGGTGTGTCTGATTCTATTTTGGGTTGTAGCTTTACTTCTAAGGGTTTCCCCGGTGACTCAGATGGTAAAGAATCTGCTTGCAATGCAAGAGACCCAGGTGTGATCCCTGGTTCAGGAAGATACCCTGGAGAAGGGAATGCCAACCCGCTCTAGTATTCTGACCTGGAGAATTCCATGGTCAGAGGAATCTGGCAGAGGAACCATAGATAGCAAAGAGTTGGACACAACTGAGCAACTAACACTTTCACTTTTCCACTTTACTTCTAAAGGTTTGGAGATCTATTGAAACCAAATGAATTTGGGTTATCATGTTTGTAACAGGGAAGAACAACTCTGATTCCATATTGAAACGGCTTCTTTTACTTTAAACTTTGTATGGCTTTTGCTACACTGAATCACTAAAGGGATGTTGCCTACAGCTTAAAGTATACATAATGGCCCGTTTCTGGGAACCTTGAGGGTTAAGCTATAATACCTTTGTTATACGCACAGGAAATACCCTGACCAGATCCTCCAGTGAACGGCTAAGGGAAAGAAGAAATTAACATATCCTTTCTGGAGTCTGGCTAGAACCAGAAAATATTTGCAACAGCTTACCACCTTTTAAACTTCACCTCCTCCCCTCATGCTTTTTGTTCTATAAAAGAATCCTGGGAAAGGTAGCTCTGTGGGGCACTAGTCCACCATCTTTTTGGTCTGGGGGCTTTCTGAATAAAGACACTATTCCTTATCCCAACAACCTATCTCTTGATTTATTGGCCTGTCATGTGGAAGCAGTCTGAGCTTGGACTTGCTAAGACACTGATGGGTTAGGGCCCTTGAGAGCATTCGTGTCCTATAACTTTGACCACAGACTCCTGTGCTTTTGGAGTTCTTTCAACTTCTTGTGGTTTTTCCTCCACGGTTGTTTACCAGCTGTCACTTCAACTATCATTAATGGGTCTGCTCTGTAGTCTTGGTGCACTCATTACCATTTCTAATTTATTACTTAAATCTGCTGTGGCTAAAACTGCAGATACTTGGACATGACATGTAGACCTCTATGTAAAGTGTGAGCCAGTGAGCTATGAATGAGGGCCTGAGAAAGGAGAAGAGCTCTTTTTTCTTTTTTAATGCCTGAGTTTTCAAGAATTAAAGCTTTGGAGATTCTAGGATGAGTGATCTTTAGTTGGGTGAGATGCTATTGTAGCATTGCTCAAGGCTTATGGTTCTGACATCATAAACCTCCAGTGAGCATTTGCCGAGTGAGCGCACATACTTCCCAACACACAGAATAGCTGGGAGTCCTAAATCTTTTATTTTTATATTTCTAGTCTATGTGTCAAACTAGGACCCGATTCTTTGTCTACTGTCCAATCATCCCATTTGATTCCTGCTCAGTGACCGACAGCAGTTTATTGATGACACTGCAGCAAAATAGCAGACTTGAAGCCAAGGGCAGTTAAACATCTTCCTAATGAGCTTTCTACCCAGCAGCTCCTTTCCACTCCCATTGTCTCAGCTGTGATTCCAATCTAGATGATCTCACATCTGACTGGTACACTTAAAAGAATTTTATTTTGTATTGGGGTATAGCCAGTTAGCAATGTTGTGGTAGTTTCAGGTGAACAGTAAAGACATTCAACCATATATTTATGTGTACCTGTTCTCCTCCAAACTCGCCTCATCCAGGCTGCTACATAACATTGAGAAGAGTTCCACGTGCTATACCGTTGGTCCTCGTTGGTTATCTGTTTTAAATATAGCAGTGTGTACATGTCCATTCCAAACTCCCTAACTGTGTTTCCCTCCATCCCTCCCCCTGGCGCCCATAAGTTCATTCTCTAAGTCTGTGAGTTTCTTTCTGTTTTGTAAGTAAGTTCATCCGGTTAATACACTCTTAATGACTTCCTTTGCGTTATAATTTAGCCGTAGAGTCAAAACAACTACAACTGGCCACAATCTACTTTCTTAAACCTAAGAGTCCAGTGCATTGACCTCACTCTGATCAGAAGACTTTTCTTTCATGTTTTTGAGCATTTACTAAATTTTAGCACCGAGAGCTTTACATATTTTATTTCATTCTCATAACAATGCCATTGAAGCATTATTAACATTATCATGATTTTACCACCTAGAAGGTAAGGCACAGAAGAGTAAGTTGCTCAGGGGTCACACAACTAGGACATGGCAGAACTGAGGTTCAGAGTCAGGACTGTTTGATTTCAGAACGTGTGTTTTTAATCACTGCTCACCATGTATTGACAAGCCTAAAGCTCCTGAAAACCACCCATATTTCTGTTTCTTAACTTGTGAGAGTTGTGCTGCATATCTTATTTTCACCCAAGTTTTACCCTTCATAATCAAGGTCAGTTACAACTGCAAATTGATTCCCTCTCTGAGCGTTTCCATTTTGGGTGATCTGTCCCTCTTTTGAAACCTTTCAGTGCAAGGATGAGATGCTGGCTGCTTCATCAGGGTACTTTATATTTATGTTGCTTTGGGTGTTGCAAGATATTTCAAAGATGTTGCAAAGTCAAAGACAAGCATGATGCATCTAAATAGACATAGTCCCACTGCTTCTTGACAGACATATTGGAGATGGCCGCCCTGCAAATTCCGATTCAGGGTTCAGAGGAGCAATAATTTCCAAGGAAGGCAATGGTTTATCACCCTGGCTTCTCCTTCCTTCACATTTAGAGAGTAAATTAAAAAAGTAAAAAGGGAAAAACATAGTTCTCTCATTATTTTTCCTTCTTGGAGAAGTTTCCAGAAATAAACAACTGAATTGATGAAGCCTCATGGAGAACTTTATATTTAAATATTCAGGTATGTGCAAGAGGGGCCAAACAGCAGAGTGGAAAATAGGAACCCTGTGTTCTGAAAGCAGATGTGGCAATACTGAAAGCCAGTAGGCCTATGTTTTCCTCCTGGGTGTGCCTCTCAGTGGATGGGCAAAGTTTAGCAAGGTTCTTCATCTTCCTGGACTCCAGCTTTCCTCACCTGTTAAAGGTGCAAACAGTACCAGGGGTTGTAATATTATTTGACTCAAGGAGGAAGGTGAGGTGTTAATAAACATGTATTAAAGTTCATTTTTCAAGGTGCTGTAGATAGGAGAAAAGAGAAATGAAGGAAAACTGACAAGAAACCTAGAATGAGGTTGAGCAGGAGGGAATGAGTGAATCTACAGTGTTGGGAGGAGTCAGGGAATCGGCTGGTTGCCGACCAGCTGTCCATTTCCCTTTTCCTCTAGTACTGGAATCCCCACTGTTTTTGTGTTGATGGTGCATTCAGTACCAAAAAAGACACGTCTGCCTAAATAGTAAAGCTACTTGTATTCCCCAGGTTCTCTGCTGCCTTGGTGTTTAGGCATGACTGTGGGACCAAATAGTTTTCTGGGAAAACTATTGTGGAAAGATGGACGTACATGCCACTTGGACGTGATGTCTGGAGCTACGGTGGCCATCTTTCCATGAATTAGGAGATAAACCTTTAATATGATAATCAGCACAGAGGATGGTGAAGTGGGAAATACAGGAAAAACCCAGGACCCTAATGGCATGGCTGGAGAGCTGATCTGGTGCCATAAGCACTGACTGCTGGACGGTTAATGTGAGAAAAATTATTTCTTCTTTGTTTAAGACACAGTTGTTTGGTCCTTCTCTTTGTTGTATGGAGAGGGCATTTCTCACTGATAGAGAAGGATGGGTGAAAACAGCAATGGAGACCCTCTACCTGGAGGAGAATGTCGGGACTCTGAGGGTAAAGGAACCTGGGAATGACCACCAACTGGCTGAGGAAGCTGAAGCGTGGCTTGGGTGAGGCTTCAGAGATGATTCTGAAAGTTGGAGAGATAAATGTGCATCTTTAAGGATTGTCTGAGGACATTTACAAGAATAGGGATGGGTGAAAACTAGAAGTCTTGAGAGTCACAATTTTAAAGAAAAAGAAACAGAAATGGGACACAGTACTTTACAGAGAGATCTGCTGTCAACACAGCAGTGAGCTTTCCTCTGGTGCATTTCTATGACAGCTTCCATAACAATTGTGTTTGCATCAGACAAACCAAAGTTTGAGGAATATTGTATATGGTTCAGCTGGCCCTTGTTCTAAACTTACGTCATTGTCTTCAGATTAAAGGAGGCTATAGAGCTGTGGCTGCTGAGTGGAAGGGTGTGATTAGGAAAAGAAATAATTTTTTCTATAAAGAATGTAATTAGGATAATTGATGAAATATGAATATAGATGTTACATTAGATAGCCTTATTTTATTAGTGTTAACTTTCTGGAATTTAGTAATCATAAGAATGTAGTTTTTAGGAGAGCCAGGATGAAGTGTTTAGGGGAGAGGAGTCCTGGTGTCTGCAATTCGCTCTCAAATCATTCCTCAAGAGAACATAAGCGTTTGTGTGAGTGTTGAGAGAGAAAAGGCAAATGTGGGAAAATGTTAATGGATAAGCCCGAGGGAAAAGTATATGGGTGCTCATTGTACTACTTTTATCATATTTTTGTGAATTTGAAATGTCTTAAAGTACAATAAAAATTTTGGTACATATTTTAATTTTTAAACTTATTGTAGCTCAAACAGTTTGTAAAGTTTCTATGGCAATGAAAGCACAGAGTCTGAACCACTGGACCACCAGGGAATTCCCTAGAATTTTTATTATGTGAAGAACATTTAACTTACTCCTTGCTGCCTGGTATTTGGATATATACCAACAGTTTTTGAGTAAATATGAAATTATCTGGACACCATACGTGTGTGTGTGTGTGTATAATGCATGTCTGTTTTAAGCTTCCTCAAGTTATGGGAGTGAGACAAAGAATTTTAAATGCCAGAAGCATTATTTATTTATAAGTTATATCATTCATATCATCTGTGTGTTAATGAATTGGAGTCTGATATTTTTCCATCTTTATCCCAAAGGACAATTTCAAAGACATTTTTCAGGCTCTGAGAGTTGGACAAGATTTTGTCGGATATGATATAAATATCTCCTGGTGCATAGTGGGGATATTGTCATTTGGGGAGGATATATGATGAGCAAGATTCCAAATGCCATTATGGAGCAGCTCAGGGCAGGGACACTTAGCCAACCACATATCTGCAGCCTGCAGATTAAGTGACCACTGCTTCCTTTTTAGAATTTCCATGTGGCTGTTATTTTGTGAATGACATCTACCATGGGCTTAATTGTAATGCTTTTCCATACAGCCAAGTATCAATTCAGCAAAAATCAAACAGGCTCATTTAAACTGGAAAGCAGTGTTTTCCTGATTTTGCCTTTTCGTGAAGTTACAGCAACCACAGGCACAGCATTTCCTGAGGCTTGGTCCCTACACCGTGCCTACAAGTGCAGTGCAGTTTGTGTGTGGTTGCCGTGCGCTGGGAGTTCCCACTGTGCCCTGTGGACTCCGAGTAGATTTTGTCACTTCTCAGTTTCCTCTTCCAGAAAGCAGGGGATAGTGAAACTCCTTCCCAGGGTTTTTGGTGTCATTAGATGAAGCGAATGGATGAAAAAGAAGTCACATGTACTTGAATTTCCCTTGTGTAGCCCATTGGTCTTAATTTCCAGGTAATTTCTATTGCAACTAACAACTGTGCTAAAAATATATTTAATAGAATCTATACTCTACAATCCATGAACTTGTAAGCGGCAGGGGATGAATATTGACTGAGATGATAAGAGCCTCATGTGGTCCACTTGGATGCTAAGAGTCTCTCTAATACCAAGTAAACATTGCTTATGCCTCCTCTTCTCTCATAAATGTCTATCAGGAAAGAGTTAATATACTCCTCTTAATCTTTTGTAGAGCTTGCCCATTCTCAAACCCACCATGATTGAGTTCAAATGGACACTGGCACCTGTGGGTACTTCGTTTTTTGCACTACTGCCTGTCTTCCTATTTCTGTCCACCCTGCCATCTCAAATTAAGAGTGAAGCATATGATGTGAAGTGGTGCTAATTCAGGTCGCCAGGTTAAGCAGAAAGGTTCATTTTCTATTCTTTGGTCATACTTGGAGATTGCTGCTGTCACCTGGGCTGACTCAGTGGCTGCCTGCTGAGCTGCCCACCCGCTGCCAGCTCACTAGACCAGTGTATAGGTTGGAGGCCCAAAGACACAAAGGTTAATGGAGCAGAATACAGAGTCCAGAAATGAGTCTACACTTATATAGCTAATTAGTCTACAACAAAGGAAAGAAGACCATATAATAGGGAAAAGATAGCCTCTTTAATTAGTGGTTCTGGGGAAAGTAGAAGCTCCGTGCTAAAGAATCAAACAGCAGAACTCTGCCATACCACACACAAAAAACAAATTCAAAATGAATTATAGACTTAAAGGTAAGACATGAAACCAGAAAACTTCTAGAAGAAACCAATTTCTTTGACATCAATCTTAATAATTTTTTTTGGATATGCCTCCTTAGGCAAGAGAAACAAAAGCAATATAAACAAATGGAACTATATTAAACTGAAAAACTTCTGCACATTGAAGGAAATCATCAGCAAAGCAAAAGGCCAATTATGGAATGGAAGAAGATATTTTTATATGAGATACCTGACAAGGGGTTAACATTCAAAATATACAAAGAACTCATACAGCTGCTAGGTCACTTCAGTTGTGTCCAACTCTGTGTGACCCCATAGATGGCAGCCCACCAGGCTCCCCCATCCCTGGGATTGCCATTTCCTTCTCCATTGCATGAAAGTGAAAAGTGAAAGGAAAGTCGTTCAGTCTTGTCTGACTCTTCATGACCCCATGGATCACAGCCTACCAGGCTCCTCTGTCCATGGGATTTTCCAGGCAAGAGTACTGGAGTGGGGTGCCATTGCCTTCTCTAACTCATACAGCTCAAGATCAAAAAAACAACCTGACTAAGATGGGTAAAGTACCTGGATAGACATTTCCCCAAAAAGATGACATACAGATGGCTTCTAGGCACAGGAAAAGTGTTAAAAATCACTAATGAATAAGGAAATATAACTGAAAACTACAGATATTCACCTCACATCTGACAGAATGGCAATCATTAAAAAGATAAACAATAGTAAGTGCTGGTGAGGATGTGGGGAAAAGGGGCCCCTCATGCACTGCTGGAAAATAGTTTGGAGATTCTTCAAAAAAATTAAAAATAGAACTGCCATATGATCCACTCTTGAGTATTTATCTGAAGAAAATGAAAGTATTAATTACAAAAATGCACTCCTATGTTCACTGGAAGCAACCTACGTGACCATAAATAGATGAATGGATACAGAAGATGTTGTATGTACATATAATAGAATACAATTTAACCCTAAAGAAGCACGAAAGCTTGCATTTGTGACAACATGGATGAACCTTGAGGGTATTAAGCTAAGTGAAGTAAATTGGACGGGGAAAGACAGGCAGTATGACTTCATTTATATGTGGAATCTAAAAAATAAACCAAAGAACAAACCTAACAAAACAGAAACAGAGTTATAGATACAGAGAACAACCAGGTGGTAAGGAAGGAAAGAAATAGATGAGAGAGATTAAGAGCTACAAACTTCCAATTGTAAAATAAATGAGTCACCGGTGTAAAATGCACAGGGTGGAGAATAAAGGCAGCAATTGTGTGACATCTTTGTACAGTGACATAACCTAACTAGACTTATCATGCTGATACTTTTGTAATATATAGGAATATCAAAACACTATGTTTTGTACCAGAAACTAACACTGTGTTTTAGGTCAGTTATACTTCAAACACAATCAAATGAACAAATGCATTAAAAAAAAAGATCAGAATTGTGCTTGTCAGAGGTGGAGAGTTGGGGGGTATGGGGTGGAGGAATTGGATGAAGGCAGTGAAAACGTGTATAAACCTCCAGTTATAAAACGAAAAATCCCCAAAGCCTCCTGGGTCTGATCCTAGCACAGTCAGCCGAAAGTCTGACTATATTGGTCTTTGTTTCTCAAGGGACTTGAGCCCTTTATAGACACCTAGAACTCTGAGGTCTACATTTTGTCTGTGGAACCATCACACTAAGGAGTCTTAGCTGTTTTTTTTTTTTTTTTTTTTTTTTTTTAGGGCAAGGGGGGAAAGGGAGGAAATAGAAAATTAAAGAAGAAAGGGAAAAAGAGAGAAATATTTTTAGATTAGGACTAGTTTTTCAGTAAAGCTGGTAGATAATACTGTTTTTTACCATAGCTGTAGTTTGTTATCAAATGATAGAGAAAATCCTAAAGAGAGTTTGGATTTAGAATCTAGAATATACATGTATATTAACTGAATGAATAAAAACTTATTTTCCTAGGTTAGCTAAGTTTCTGTAAATGACAAGAGATTAAATTGACATGGGATTTACTTTTGGGGGGAAACAAGAAATAAAACTTTGCACATTATGTATGCATGAAATTCTTTCAGTCCACCACTGTAAGCCCCATTTAGTAAACCAATATTGCAACTCCAGAATGTATATAATTTTCTATATTATTTTTAAAGAGTTAATAGAGTTTCCAGATGCACATTTAATTTATACCAGAAAGTAATTTATTCAGTGAAAAGACATCACTTGGTCCAACTGAAGAGGAATCACTTGTCTTTTCAGAAATGTATTGAAAACTATTTTTTTCAGTTTTCTGTGACCTGTGGTTAAAGCATTTTTATCATGTTAGAAGCCATTAGCATGGTTTTTATATAATGTATATAGCATTTGCAAAAAAGAGCCTACTTTCATTCATATATCTCTTTTAGCTCAGTACTTGAGTTAATAATTATTAATACCTTCAAGAATGATATATTCTGAGTTCAAAGGTGTTCTGGGCAAGCTATTTCTTTAGTTAACATGACCACGGTTCTTCAATTTTTAGGGAGATTAAAAATGTGCTGAGGGTTGAAATTATCTTGATGCATTTTCAATGATGCACTTTAAATATTCAGCACCATTTTACCCTATCTTTACTGAGCATTTTCTAAAGGAATGACCAAGAAATAAAGTCATGAATGTATACCTATAAGTGGCTCAAACTTGCCATGGAGAGTGTTATTGATTAAAATGTAAATGTGTTAACATAGAGAGAGTAAAATTATGCTCTTACAGATACTAGGTTTCCGACCTATTAACACAATATTTAAAATTATATATATGCTTTTCCTCCACTGTTGGGAGGTTGCAGCTGCTGAGTAAAGTCTAGTTTATTGACTAGACTGATTCTTAATAACAGCCCTGACTTGCAAAGTTACTTATTGATTAAAGAAGACAGATTGTAACTCTAGCTGGTCAGTACTTTCTCTTTGATTTAAATGAACCTGTATTTGGACGCTTTGTCCACCTACTTTCCATCATTTATGCATCTTTGTTAATAATGTTTTCTGTTATGTTTCTATCTATTGCTTGTTTGCAAAGTGCACCCAGAAGTTAACAGATGGGTTAGTGAGTAATAAGAGAGCACAGGAAAAATGGAAAGTGTCATAAATACAGACTAGATACAAAGACTTCTTTGGGAAGGAGAAGTAGAGATGGGAGTTGCATATTTGTGGAGTGCACTGTCAAACTGGCCAGTCCTGTTGCAGTCAAGGTACCAGACAAAACCATTGTATTGCATTCCACGTGTATTTTGTATATTTCATAAGTATATTTCTTAGGTATCAGTTCAGTTCAATTCAGTCGCTCAGTCCTGTCTGACTCTGTGACCCCATGAATTGCAGCACGCCAGGCCTCCCTGTCCATCACCAACTCCCAGAGTTCACTCAAACTCATGTTCATCGAGTCAGTGATGCCATCCATTCATCTCATCCTCTGTCGTCCCCTTCTCCTCCTGCCTCCAATCGCTCCCAGCATCAGTCTTTTCCAATGAGTCAACTCTTTGCATGAGGTGGCCAAAGTACTGGAGTTTCAGCTTTAGCATCATTCCTTCCAAAGTACACCCAAGACTGATCTCCTTTAGAATGGACTGGTTGGATCTCCTTGCAATCCAAGGGACTCTCAAGAGTCTTCTCCAACACCACAGTTCAAAAGCATCAATTCTTTGGCACTAGTCAGGGAGAAACTATATTGAAAATGTTCTCAGGTTCTAGGAAAGCAGCCGACTTGACTTGGTCTTAGCCTCGTCCTCTCTAGCAATAGAGAGCAACAATCACGCTCCTTTAGGGCTTCCTTTCAGCTCCTCACACTCTAGATTATTTTGGGTAAGTTGCCAGAGTTAATTCCTAAGGAAAGATAGCTATATCATTGTGTTCAAAACCTCCTTCTAATTGCTGATGCTGTAAGTCCAAAGTCATTTTTGAGTACAGCTCACCGAGACTCATCACTGAAACTCATGGTTCAAGGATCTCCTCCAGCTTCACCTCCCAGCCTGTCCTCCTGCCCTCCTCTTAAACCCCTACTCCTTCTCCTAGTTTCCCAGGCCTGGCCCCACCCACACTCCACCTGTTCCTGCCCTGCTTTGACCTCTTCCCCCAGAAGCAGCAAGTGGGAGATCTGGATTGAGTTCACCTTGCGTGGTCAGTTTGATCATCTGTCCTATAAAATGAGAGATAGTGTATATAACGATGCACCATGATTTTGGTATTTGTATGGCAAGTGGAAAGAACTCAGGTAAACATGAATTCACATCCTGCATTAAGCATTTAGGAGCCTGTGATCTTGGCAATTCCTCAAGTCTCTCTGACACTGAGTCCCTCCTCTGGGGAGGGGATGATCCATCGTCCTTCATGGTTCATAGGAGGATTTAATTAGACAACACTTCCCAATGTTTATCATTTAACCAGAAATTCAGTACTGTAACTGACTCTAATTAAAACTTCAGCAATATACATAATTCATGTTAATCATCAGAATACGGCAACTCTGGCCTAACACATTTCGTGTCTCTAAGCACACTATGAGTCATATTAAAAATTTGGAAGTTTCCTCAGAATGAATTTAAAAAGTAGTGAGATTCCTGGGGACTATTAAACATGTGTGCTCATGATGGTGCAGCTTCTAGGTAGGGTGGGATCATCACACCAGACTCCTCTTTGTTCCTCTTATTTATCACAAACTCTATTCGAGTAACACTTCTCTGTTTGGGTGATTTTGTCTATAGTATTGTGATTCATGTTGGTTAGAGCCACAAGAAAAGAAAGCGTTAAATAAAATGTAGTGAAAAGACATTGAAGACGAAAATAACAGAAAAGGTAAGTGAAATAAGAGTAGCTGATCTGGGCCACAGAATGGAAGAGTGGGAGGAATAATACCAGAAAGAGCATAGAGTTTTGAGTCATGATGCTTGAGTTAGAATCCAAATAGGGTGGGCACATTTTTGGGTGATTAAAAAAGCTACCAGGATTCCCAGGTGACTCAGCGGTAAAGAATCTGCCTGCCAATGGAAAAGATGTGGAAAATCTGGAGGAGGAAATGGCAACCCACTCCACTATTCTTGCCTAGAAAATCCCACAGACAGAGAAGCCTGGAGGGGTCCACAGGGTTGCAAAGAGTGGACATGCCCCAGCATGCATGCACGCATGTAAAAAATCTAACAAATGAAGATACTCCTCTGATAAAGTGAGTAACATTATCTCCTACCATTATGAAAACTTTGCAAATCCTGATTTTTCTTTAATTAAAAAAAGTTTTTAATTGAAGTATAGCTG
This sequence comes from Madoqua kirkii, assembly GCA_006408675.1. Taxonomy (NCBI): domain Eukaryota; kingdom Metazoa; phylum Chordata; class Mammalia; order Artiodactyla; family Bovidae; genus Madoqua; species Madoqua kirkii. Next base: position 9,859 of record SJYC01012899.1, on the reverse strand, counting down.
ATTTACAGTGTTGTATCAATGCCTGCTGTACAGCAAAGCAACTCAGTTATACACATGCATACATATATTCTTTTATCTTTCGAAGTTTCTTGAAAGCGGAAGTAAACATGTGTCTTCCCTGCATCCGCTTGACAGTGGTGGAAATACAGCTAAATATTTCATATTATACATTTTGAACATTCTTGAAAGAGTTCTTATTTTACTAATACATGTCACTGTAATTATTGTTTCAAACTGTTGATGTTTCATGTTTATAATTATCTCTTGTCAAATGCTCCGTGCTTTTAGCTTTTATCCAAAAATACTGTCTTGTTGGTTATTCTTTTTTTTTTTTTTCACCCTTCCCTGGCCATATGAGGCAGATAGACTGTACCTGATTCTAGATGAGTATCTTTAGATATGAGCCCATTCTGGGCCTGTACCACATATAAGAGCTTTATAAAAAATGACTTTATCAATATTATTATCTGGCCAGGCGGTATGTGGGATCTTCCTTGACCAGGGATGGAAACTGTGCACCCTGTAGAGGGAGCATGGAGTCTTAACTACTTTCCAGGTGCCTCAGTGGTAAAGAATCCACCTGCCTGTGCAGGAGACATGGGTATGATCTCTGGGTTGGGACGCTCCCCTGGAGGAGGAAATGGCTACCCAGTCCTGTATTTTTGCCTGGGAAATTCCGTGGACAGAGGAGCCTGGCAGGCTACAGTTCATGGGGTTGCAAAGTCAGAAGGGACTCAGTGACTGAATAACAACAACAACCAGGACAGTCCACAATGGATTTATAAGGGTTACACTAACATCATCACCAACACATATCCACTGTATCTTGTCCCTCCTGCCTCTGCATCATGGCCAGCTAGGTGGTTTCCCTGAGTTCTTCTTTGATCTGAGGGCTTGCTCTCTGTCTGCAAACACTATTTATTTTTTATTTAATACCACACGGCATCATTCTTTCTTTGACTCCTCCATAACTCCTGCCTTGTTAAATTTCATTTTTGATCAGTACCACATTCATTTTCCATTGCAATTCAGGCATTCATGATGACTGTTCCACAGACAGACTGTTGATGGGATATAGTAATAATAACTTGTTTGTCTGTAACCTATCTGTAATCATTTTAATTTAGCAATTCTAACCCATGTCTATGCATGTCTACAATATATCCATTATGTCTTAGATTCTGAACTCTTGGAGGGAAGGGAATACATCTATTAATATCTTTGTGTGGGTAATGGACCATGAGATAATAAGAAATCTGCTGCATAAACTAGCTTAGGAACCTTGAAAAAAGATGCCCAGGAGCCAGCTGCATTACAAAATGATTTGTACAGGCTTTTTTTTTTTTTTAATTAAAATGAGCTTGATGGACAAATGAGTTGCCACATTATTCCAGGTCAACATTGGAGATGGATGCTCAGTTGCCCCAAAAAGTTATTGAAGAAACAAAATATCCTTCTTCCAGGAAGCATTAACTGTTGTGCTGTGAGCTTAGAAGCTCACAGGACCGCAATCAGAAGGGCAGAAGTAAAAATCTATATTTAGCCTAGCCAAACAAGCCACTCTTCCTGATGTTAACACAAAGAGGGGGTTAAGTGGAGGTCCAGAGAAACTTACAGCATGACCACTGACGTCTTCTTGTCTTAATTTGAAATGTGTGAGAAAGCAGAACATTTATAAACCACGAAGCAGTTGTGCAATTTCCAACAAATCGGCCACAGTGCAGGAGGTAAAAATGGCAAATATTTTGGACCATCGAAAATGAGTCAAACATTTCCAGCCTGCTTTGGGAAAAACCGATTAAAATATCAAAAGGCTGGAGTAAGCAGCAGAGAGTGAGAGAAAAGGATAAAAAGAAAAAGCTAGGATCAGAGGCTTTGCACGTGAATGCGATGGCAGTAAGATTGGTGTCCTCAGCAGAGGTCTTGATCAGTTAGTTCATTAATCAGTACTTGCAGTATGTGTGCTGGGTAAAGGCTTCCAAAAAAGCCTGTCTCAGCTTCTCTGACTTCTCCCAGTAGATCCAGGCACATACATTTACAAATTTTGTTCACAGTTTGTCAATTCATGTCCATTTGTATATCTAGGTCTGTAACATATCAATTTCAAATCTGGAAAGAAAGATGTCTCTGTTGAAATGACTACAACTACAGAAATTTGCAAGATCATACGTTTCTTACACTGAGAGGATCAGGTATTGGAACCATCTTCCTATATAATGTAGAATTAGCCTGAGTTCGATTTCTGGGTCAAGAAGACCCCCTGGAGAAGGGAATGGCAACCCGCCCCCGTATTCTTGCCTGGAAAATTCCATGGATAGAGGAGCCTGGCGGGCTACAGCCCATGGAATTACAGAGTTGGACATGACTGAGAGACTAACACAACAACAAAAAGCCAAAAATCTCCATGGATCTGGGTAACCGTGGAATGAGGTTGGAAGGATAAGTATAATGTGCATACAGTGTGTTTATAGGCAGTTGTCCTCTATGAAAGGACGAGTTTGTGAGGAGAGAATCTTTGGGAGAAAAGGTGGGTAGAAATAAGGATTCCGGTTGCAAGGTTTGTGATCAAAATCTCCGGTGTAGATTTTGTCAGGAGGTGTGGTGAATCTGAGGAATAGAGACAAGGGTTCACATAAAAAACAAGAGAAGGAGGAACCGGTTGGTTAGGACTGGGAATTAATATCTGGGCCACCCGGAGGCCAGAGTGGAGATGCTGCTGAGATTCCACTAGGAGGGATGAGAAGGAGGAAGTAAGCACAGAGAACCTGTAGGAAGTGGGAAAGTGCCGGAGGAGACTTGCTTAATTTTCACTTTATCTCTCGATGCCTGGAGCCAAAATACGAAGACGGTTTCACCCTACATGATAAACAGAATGTTGGACTGGCCTGGGAGTCAAGAGCTTACTACTTGTATGGGGTTTATTTGCTACTGAACCATGAACTGTTGATATTAATGCCTGCGGGGAGCATCACGCAGCAGTGAAGGTGCATTGCAGGACTTCTGTAAACATTCTTTCATGCCCCATGAAGTTGGAAAACAAGACTCCATCTCGGGAGAGGGTGTGTGGGCTGCGGGGGCGGGGGGTGGGGGCAGGAGGAAAGGAACTCCAGGGGTCTGTGTCTTTAGGAACATAGTCTCCACTGCACCCACCCTTTCTCCCCCTCCAGCCTCAGCCTCAGCACAGATACAGAGACAGAATACATGGTATTTTGGGGTAGGGAGAAGGAAGGGATTGTGAGAAGGGTTAAACACATAAGCACGGGTGCCCGGGCTATTTGAGGATAATAGATTAAGTTCCCTGCATACGAGTCTTCAAGTTATGAACTTTCAAAGATGCGAACGCGTGTTCCGTCAGTGTCAGGCAGGAGTGACATTGCAGCTTGCCCTCCATCTCCTACTGCTGATGATCCTTCAGTTCTACTGTGCTGCTCCTGCTAAGTCGCTTCAGTCATGTCTGACTCTGCAACCCCAGAGATGGCAGCCCACCAGGCTCCCCCATCTCTGGGATTCTCCAGGCAAGAACACTGGAGTGGGTTGCCATTTCCTTCTCCAATGCATGAAAGTGAAAAGTGAAAGTGAAGTCGTTCAGTTGTGTCCGACTCTTTGAGACTCCGTGGACTGCAGCCTACCAGGCTGGCTCCTCCATCCATGGGATTTTCCAAGCAAGAGTACTGGAGTGGGGTGCCATTGCTTTCTCCCAGTTCGGCTATATCCCACCTCATCTCCCTCCTCCACTCAGTAACTCTTCTTGCCTGTTCACTCAATGCCAGCCTCTGCATGCTAACTGTTGTACTGTACTACTGTACACTTCAAGGTACTGTACTGTAAGATTAAAAATGTTTTCTTTATTTTTTGTGTTTGTCTTTTATGTATTATTTGTGTGAAAAGTATTATAAACCTTTTACAGTTCAGTACATAATCAATTGTGTTAGTTAGGTATCTAGGCTAACTTTGTGGGACTTAAATAAATTGGACTTAACAAACAGGCTCTTGGATAGGAACTTGCTCATATGTGGGGGACTGACTGTATGGAGACAAGAAAATGTCTTGAAATGAGAAGCCCTGAGATTCTGATCATGTACCAACCTCTCCTGGGATGTGGGTGGTTTCCTCTTGGACTCCTGCAGAGCCATCAGTCTCACGCAGCCTGCAGCCCAGGCAGGAGGCTTCCTGCACTTCATGAGGATGCCCCAGGGGCCACATTCATTCATCTGCATAGCATGTGATGAAAACAGTGCATCTTATAGTTGTCTGGAGAATAGCATGGGAGTTAGGCATGTGGACACATCCACGGGCTCTGAATTTCCTCTGACAATTTGAAAAGCCTTTTTCTTTAAAGTTGGACCTGACCACAAACAAGCATGGACTTGGGAAGGTTTCCTTAGAACCCTTCTCTCCTCTGTCCAGTCTCTCCTTGGTGAAGAGAATGGTTTGAAAGGTTTATCTGCCAGGCAGGTGTGTGGAAGTGTGACACACAAGGCAAGATCAATGTATTTGCAAATCTTAGTTTTTGAGGCTAGGATTTTGGTGGGTAATAAATGTAATTTTGTAACTGTGGTTTAGCGTCTTTCTATTTAAAGATGATGCTTTACCCTTCTGATTTTTCTTGCCCATCCTGTCCTACATATGAAATTGGAGGCACACTTTTAAAAGCGAGCAAAAATAAGAAAGCTGAAATAAAAGGGAGCACAGCTATCTAGGCTCAGTTTTTTCTTACATGAAAATGAGGGCATTGTACGATATGAGCTTTACATCTCCTTTGAACTCAAAAAGTCTAATTATGTGAAACAAATTAAAAAGTACTTGAGAGATATGAGGAAACTATTTAATCAAATTGCAGTTCACTGGAGACTCAGACTGCTGGAGGCAGAAAAAGAGACTTCATGTAATGTTACTTTATATGAATGAGGCAAGAATCAAGAGAACAAACTGTCAGGAGAGAAATTGTACAACAAAATGTTTTTATCAATGAATTAGCTCATGTAATTGTGTGGCCACCCGGGTCAAGCACACACTCAACTCTCTACCAAAAACAGAAAAATGATTTCAAATCTCAACTGAAAAAAAACAAAGAATAAATATGTATACATTGCTACTAAAAAATAAAGTCTCAGCTGCCTTTGACTTAGAGGGGTGGGAATTGGGGGTGGGAAGGAGCCTCAAAAGGAAGGAATATATTTATGTGTCGTGCTAAGTTGCTTTAGTCGTGTTTGACTCTTTGCGATTCCATGGGCTGTAACCTGCCAGGCTCGTCTGTGCATGAGGTTCTCCAGGCAAGAACTGGAGTGGGTTTCCACACTCTCCTCCTGGGGATCTTCCTGATATAGGGATCAAATCTGTGTTTCACGTCTCATGCATTGACAGGCTTTTTACCACTAGTCCACCTGGGAAGCCAGTTTATACCTACGGCTGATTCACGTTGTTGTACAGCAGAAACTAACACAACATTGTAAAACAATTATACACTAACTTTAAAAAAGTAAAAGAATGTCTCAACTGCCTTCTAAAAAGGGTGAATCTTATGATTAAAGACTGCATCAGATTATCTGCTGTCCCATTTTGAGGCTAATCACTTGGGCATCTTGACTAAAGGTGGACCTGGAATTTGAGTTTGGAGATGGGTGAAAGAGACATATCTGTGTGTTCTTCATAGAATGAGAACTTGAGCTTTTGGGCCAATGTAGTGGTGGGAAGAGGTCAGGGAGAGAGGATGGAGAGAGAGAATTGGAGAAAGGAGCTGGCATAGTGACCGGAGGCCAGGGCTCCACGTGGCCTGGAACAGCCAGTGGAGAAGCCAAAGGTCCCCTTTACCCAAAATAATCCCTATTTTTTTTGAGAGCACTGAATATTAAAAAAAACAACATATTTATTATTACAGAAGATTTAAGAAATAAAGGGTGTGTGTGTGTGTGGGGGTGCATGCTCAGTTGTGTCTGCCTCTTTGCATGCATGCTCAGTCACTTCAGTTGTGCCCGACTCTGTGCAACCCCATGGACAGTAGCCCACAGACTCCTCTGTCCATGGGATTCTCCAGGCAAGAATACTGGATTGGCTCTCCTCCAGAGAAGGCAATGGCACCCCATTCCAGTACTCTTGCCTGGAAAATCCCATGGATAGAGGAGCCTGGAAGGCTGCAGTCCATGGGGTTGCTGAGGGTCGGACATGACTGAATGACTTCACTTTCACTTTTTACTTTCATGCATTGGAAAAGGAAATGGCAACCCACTCCAGTGTTCTTGCCTGAATCCCAGGGACGGGGGAGCCTGGTGGGCTGCTGTCTATGGGGTCGCACAGAGTCGGACACGACTGAAGTGACTTAGCAGCAGCAGCCCTCCTCCAGGGGCTCTTCTTCACCCAGGGATGGAACCCGTATCTCCTTTCTCTCCTGCATTGCAGGTGGATTTTTTTTCCCACTGAGCCACTTGTGAAGCCCAGAAAAACGTTACTTTCTTTGGTTCTAGTTAATTCAGGTAATGAAATAATTATAAAATAAATTTATTTAGCAGAAAATAAAATCTCCAAATTATTATAAAATGCAATGATTTTGTAAGAAAATGTCACTTTCTAACACAAATAACCAGAGATTCCACTTTATGCTGTTCTTTTTTATTTCCATTCAACAGCTATCTTGGCTGTGATAGAGAATAAAACTTAAATTTTAAATGCTCACAACTTGCCCTCATTTTTTTCCAAAGAAGGAAAGAGCTTTTGATTTCAGTGATGCCGCCTTGTTGTTCTGATCAGTATGATGGGTAGAGGCGCAGATTTGAAGATGATGAGAGCGTGTTGGGCCACAGTGGGTAAAACACGGAATAAGCTGCTGTGGTTGTGCAGACAATGAAGGCAGAAAACATCCAGGGGGTGGGAGAGGTGAGCTAAGATGAGAATTACGTCACTATGTATTGGTTCTCCCTGTGTATAAATCTCTGTGACATGTGCTATCAGCAAAAGTGCTTTTGAAGCAAAATCCTGGAATGAGTACAGGTTGAGTGTAATGTTCTATTCATTCAAGTTATTTCCACATCTTTTCTCATCCGTAAATTCTTGGTGCATAATCAGAAGTGTATGCAAAGCAGATGGTACCAGCCAACAGGAGGGGATGCACAAATACGGAGCATGGATTTTTCAGACTCCTGGGATGGGGATAACCTGGCTCTAGTGGAAACTTTGTTTTTGTTTGGATTTGCCAGTTCTGTGACTATGGGCTGGTCCATATTTCTCTATTGCTTAATCAGTAAAATAGAGAACTAGCTAATGCATTTAAAAACCAGAGGGCTAGGGCTTCCCTGGAGGTGAGTGGTTAAGAATCCACCTTGCAATGCAGGCGACATGGGTTCAAACTCTAGTCCAGGAAGATTTCACATGCCGTGAAGCAACTAAGCCCACAAGCCACAGCTACTGAACCTGAGTGTTGTAACTGCTGAAACCTCCGTGCCTAGAGCCTGTGTTCTGCTACAAGAGAGGCCACCTCAATGAGAAGCCTGTACACCTCAGCAAAGAGCAGCCCCTGTGCGCTGCAACTAGAGAAAGCTTGCACAGCAAAGAAGACCCAGCACAGCCAATAGATAAATAAAATCTTAAAAGAAAAACCCAGTGGGCTAGATCAGAGGATCTGTTCAGGTCTCTTTTAATTCTCAAGTATTGAGCTTTAAAACTTTAAAACACTGAATCGTGTTTTACTAGCATAGGATGTTCGAGGACACAAACTTGCACTGAAATCTCTTTTGCAACACTTACTAAGGAGTGATGCCTGGCTTGCAATTTAATATTTCTCATTTTCTGTTTTCTATTTTGTAACATGAGAAAATCTCTTAAGGTTGTTAAAGGGATAAAGATTATGTTTATAAGCATTTAGCATAGTTTGTGGTCCATGGAAAGCTCTTAATACCTGGCAGTGTATAAAACACCATGTATATAACCACCACATCATAACCACAATCATATAGAACTTGACATTAAAATGGTATAAATGGGTAGAGTTTGTTTACTGGGAGATTTTTGATTATTGTTTCAATTTCCTTACTAGTAATTTTTTAGTAAAGTCTATGGATGTGAGAGTTGGACTATGAAGAAAGCTGAGCACTGAAGAACTGATGATTTTGAACTATGGTGTTGGAGAAGACTCTTGAGAGTCCCTTGGACTGCAAGGAGATTCAACCAGTCCATCCTAAAGGAGATCAGTCCTAGATGTTGATTGGAAGGACTGATGCTGAAGCTGAAACTCCAATACTTTGGCCACCTCGTGTGAAGAGTTGACTCATTGGAAAAGGCTCTGATGCTGGGAGGGATTGAGGACAGAAGGAGAAGGGGACGACGGAGGATGATATGACTGGATGGCATCACCAACTCGATGGACATGAGTTTGAGTGAACTCCAGGAGTTGGTGATGGACAGGGAGGCCTGGTGTGCTGTGATTCATGGGGTCGCAAAGAGTTGAGACATGACTGAGTGACTGAACTGAACTGAATGCAGATCTTATTCACTGATGGATGAATGTATAAAGAAGATAGGATATAGGTCCATAATGGATACTGTTGTTGTTTAGATGCTAAGCTGTGTCCAATTTTTTGGGGATCCCCTGTCTGTGGCCTGCCAGGCTCCTCTGTCCATGAGATTTCCCAGCAAGAATACTGGAGAGGGTTGCCATTCCCTCCTCCAGGGGATTATCCAGACCCCCGGATCAAACCTGTATCTTCTGAACTGGCAGGTGGATTCTTTATTGTTGAGCCACCAGGGAAGCCCTAATAATGGACACTTCTGCTACTGCTAAGTCACCTCAGTTGTGTCCGACTCCATGTGACCCCATAGATGGCAGACAACCAGGCTCCCCTGTCCCTGGGATTCTCCAGGCAAGAACACTGGAGTGGGTTGCCAGTTCCTTATCCAATGCATGAAGGTGAAAAGTGACAGTGAAGTCACTCAGCCATCTCCGACTCTTAGCGACCCCATGGACCGCAGCCTACCAGGTTCCTCCGCCCATGGGATTTTCCAGGCAAGAGTATTGGAGTGGGGTGCCATTGCCTTCTCCATAATGGACAATATTAAGCCATTAAAAAAAAACAATGCAATCCTGCCACGGGTGACAGCATGGATGGATTTGGAGGGCATTATGCGTGGAACAACAGACTGGTTCCAAATAGGTAAAAGAGTACGTCAAGGCTGTATATTGTCACCCTGCTTATTTAACTTCTATGCAGAGTACATCATGAGAAACCCTGGGCTGGAAGAAACACAAGCTAGAATCAAGATTGTTGGGAGAAATATCAATAACCTCAGATATGCCGATGACACCACCCTTATGGCAGAAAGTGAAGAGGAAATAAAAAGCCTCTTGATGAAAGTGAAAGAGGAGAGTGAAAAAGCTCAACATTCAGAAAACAAAGATCATGGCATCTGGTCCCATCACTTCATGGGAAATAGATGGGGAAACTGCAGAAACAGTGTCAGACTTTATCTTTTGGGCTCCAAAATCACAGTAGATGGTGACTGCAGCCATGAAATTAAAAGACATTTACTCCTTGGAAGAAAAGTTATGACCAACCTAGATAGCATATTCAAAAGCAGAGACATTACTTTGCCAACAAAGGTTCATTTAGTCAAAGCTGTGGTTTTTCCAGTGGTCATGTATGGATGTGAGAGTTGGACTGTGAAGAAAGCTGAGCACCAAAGAATTGATGCTTTTGAAGTGTGATGTTGGAGAAGACTCTTGAGAGTCTCTTGGACCACAAGGAGATCCAACCAGTCCATTCTAAAGGAGATCAGCCCTGGGTGTTCTTTGGAAGGAATGATGCTAAAGCTGAAACTCCAGTACTTTGGCCACCTCATGTGAAGAGTTGACTCATTGGAAAAGACTGATGCT
>SJYC01012888.1:0-11180 GCA_006408675.1 Madoqua kirkii | reverse complement strand
AAAACTAGAACACTTTCTACACCATACACAAAAATAAACTCAAAATGGATTAAAGATCTAAATGTAAGACCAGAAGCTATTAAACTCCTAGAGGAAAACATAGGCAAAACACTCCCTGACATAAACCACAGCAGGATCTTCTGTGATCCACCTCCCAGAATATTGGAAATAAAACCAAAAATAAGCAAATGGGACCTAATTAAAATTAAAAGCTTCTGATCTTACTTCTTGCACCCCTCTACATAGCAACCATGGTGAGTTTAAAAAAATATATACTTTTTTTTACAGATTTTTCAAATGTTTATGACCTGTTAACATTCAAGCCTCAGTTCCAGTAACTGCTCAGGAAAGAGTTTCAGGCTATTTACAGTAAATCCCTTATTCAAGACTGCGTCCCATTACCCTTACAGGCAGTGAGCAATACTTATCACACATTTTAGTTCTTTCTCCTTCTGTGAACTCGTTAAGATGATACTCTTATTTCCTTATTGCTGGGCAGGACCATGCCCCTAGTTCTGGCCAAGGAAGTGTGGGCAAAAAATGGTCTTAGTTATTCTGAGCAGTTAATTGCCAATGAAAGACCTTCCAGAGATCTGTTTCTCTCTGGCCTGCTAACTGGCATCTGTAAGACGAGTTTCTTCATGATGGTGATGAGAAGAGACCCATCTGTCCTCTGAATCTGCAGCATGAGTATATGTGCGTTCAGTCGTGTCTGACTCTTTGTGACCCTGTGGACTGTAGCCCACTAGGCTCTTTTGTCCATGAGATTTTCCAGGCAAGAGTACTGGAATGGGCTGCCATTTCCTACTCCAGGGGATCTTCCTGACCCAGGGATTGAGCCCCAGGCTCTTGCATCCTCGGCCTTGGTAGGCGGGTTCTTTACCATTGCACCATGCAAGCAACAATAAATCTTAAGCCGCTAAGATTTGGGGGTTGTTTGTTACTGTTGCATCATTTAGCCTAATCTGACGGATACACCCTTTCTGTTACTTATTTTACCTGTGAAAAGTATTGCTAGTTATTCCTCAGTATCTACTGTTTCTTTCTTCTGTGGTAATAGAACTTTGTTTTTGGACTAAGGGATGGCTGTACCTACATTTCCCAAGCATCCTGACAGGTGATATCACCCCGTGATAACATTTGGCCACTGAGAAGTGGACAGAGGCTGTTTTTGCTGCTCTGAGCCTTACTCATAAAGAGAAAGATATGCCCGTTCTTTCAAACTAGCTAGAAGATTGAAGTGATTGTTCCGTTATTAACTAGGCAGACGAATGAAATTCCCTAAAGATGACAGAGCAACAGGAAGGAAGGAGGCCGTGTTCCTGACGCTGTGGAACAATCACACCTGATCTCTGGATTCCTCATGTCTGAGCTGTTATATGATTAAAGATACACATTTTATCTTGTATAAACTAATGTGATTTGGGGTTGCTATCATAGCAATCAAATCTATTTGCTCACCACTGTCCTATTTCAAGTCATCTTGCTCATTTGTTCAATTGATTACTATCTATTCCCACTGCTCCACTCTGCCTCACTACCCCCCACCCCGCACAAATGTAGGTTCTACAAAAACGAGAATAGTTTCTATCTTATTCATTGCTTCAACCACAGAACTTAGCACAGTGGTTGCTGTAGAGTAAGTGCTTAAAACATATATGTTGAATAATAGAGTGTAAGTGACCTAGGTAACCACCGAATAAATTGTTAATGTTACTAGGTATTACTCCTTTCTTATATCTCAGGACAGATTTTTCTATTGTCCATCAAAGGATTGGATCATGTGACAATTATTGTGTCTCTTCTGGTTAAAAGAACATTTCTTTTCTTCCTTATTCCTCAGATTCCTTCAAAGACACATTTTGGACTCATCAGAGGCAGATAGAATATGATAGCTAGAAGGGACAGTGGCCATCACATGACATGACTCTCTGTTTATAAGGGTGTGAACAAGCTCAGACTGGCGTTAACTTGTATCTTTGTCAGCTTGGGCTATTTTAACAGATTGGGTGGGTTGTCAACAACAGAAATTTATTTCTCACAGTTACAGAGTGGGAGATGAACAAGATCAAGTTGCCAGCAGACTTGCTGTCTGGCAAGGGCCTACCCCCAGGTGGTAGAATGATAACTTCCTGTATCCATCATGATGGAAAGAGGGCAAGAGAGCTCTCAGGGTCTCTTTCCTAAGGGCACTAATTTCACTCATGAGGGTTCCACCCTGATGACATAATTATCTCCCAATGGTCCCACTTCCTGGGACAATCACATTATGGGTTAGAAGTTCAACATACGAATTTTGAGGGGACACATACATCCCATCCATACCTATCTGCTACAAGCCACACAGCTAATTGGTGAGAGGAGGGCCTAGAACTCAAGATTCTTGTCCTTGTGGTGTACTTATTATCACAAGGAATTCCAGTTCCTCTTGGGTAAGATATTCTTGGACCAACCTTAATGGCTATATGTGGTATATTTCTTAATATTTCCTACCCTGGGACTTCATAGTCACGGTGCAGCAGTATCCCCAGTTTCACACCTTGCCACCTGTCCACATTTGGAACCCAGGAGTGCTAAGGCCATAAAGTGACTTAGAGGTGAGTTCTGCAGCTCCCTAGGTTTCCACATGAGGACATGGAGCCCCGGCAAGGTGAAGGAACTTCACCAATCATGCTTGGCCCCTTTAGAAACATGGGGAGGAACGTGTGGTATTTTTCTGAAAAACTGTAACCCAAAGTAGGAGTGGGTTGTTTTGGAAGATAAAGAGTTCACACTCCTGGAAATATTCCAGCAGAGCCTGGATACTAGATAACAGGGATGTGGGTAATGGGCTCAGGGATCATGTGAGTTTCAATAAACTTTGCTGAGAATACTGAGAACAAATATAATTTAATACAATAAATACAATATGTAATAAAATCTAATATAATAAAATCAATTAGGTAGCTTAACTCTCCTTTCTCTTCCAATTTTGCCTTCTTTGAGTCCAGCAGATGTGAAAGAGAAATTATTAATAGAAAAGAATAATGCCTGGCATAGGGTTCCCAATAAGTGTCCTTGAAATCAATTAATATGACCCTTTTCAACTTTTTGTAGCTTTCTTTCTCTGATTCCCACTGATTCTTTATAGTTATAGGCAGGTAAAGATTTGGAAGTATCTCCAACGTCATCTGGCCTAGCAGTTCCAGAAGATTTGATCAACAAAATCCTCCATTTTTTAAAAAAATGCCTGTCTAATCAATACTCATAATGCAAGTTACTGTATTAATGATTCTGAGATATCTCATGAGGGGCTGAGAATGAAAACCAAACAGAAAAAAAAAAGCTTACTGAACTTCTTAACCCCTGATTTATCTGTAATATTTTATCATAGAATCTTTAAAAAAAAAATGTTTTGCAAGCTGTGAATATATCAGCACACTCTTTGGAAATGCCAGCCTAGCTTAAGCCCCTCGTTTCACGCAAGAAAAAAATAAAGGCTCAGAAGAGGGAAAATGGTCAGAGTCAGGACATGAACCCAAGTCATTCATTCAGTCCTGAGTCCACTGCATGCAGTATGTCTTGTTGTGAGACAGCACATTCCAAAAGCAGTTCTAAATGGTCAGTGTTTTCACTTAACAGCTCATCTGCCAATTGATTGTCACAGAAATATGGGACCAGGACAATGTTTTGTGAAATGAATGGATTTACAAACCAGGGGACCAGCCCTGTGCCCTGCTCATTAGGAACAATTTGCATGCAGAACATCAGTGTGACAGGCCCAGCAAGGGATTTGTTTAGCTCATGTAGAGTAATGGAGATAAGAGATTAATCACTTGAACACTGACACGACTTGCCTCTGCAGCCCACTGTGCATGGCTACCCGGCTGACCCTGATCTGACACTCTCTTGTCTCTGATCTTGACTGTCTGTCTGTACTCTCGCTTGTATGGCTCCAGCCTCCAGGGCTCCCATCCTCAGAAGGTGGACCAAGCGGCTGGACTGCAGGAGTAACTCCTAAGGCAGCCACATTTGTCCTCGGGTCTCCCACAGTCCCCTTCATACACACTAGATTTAGAATCACAAGTGGCCCCTAGGCCAGGTTTCCACGAACTCACATAGGAACTGTCCCTCGACATCCTGTTCCCATCCTTGACATCTATCCTCCAAAGCAAGAACAGTCCCACCCTCGGCCAAGGTCCACTCCTGCCTGCCCACCATATCCATTTGTCGTCCAACCTCTATTCTCCATCATCTCTATCACCTGTGGTTCATCTCAGCAGTTTACCAATGTATTCTATTATTTTCATTTTGCATGTGTGTAAAAATACAGAGTTAGTGACCTTGCCCAAGGTCACAAGCAAATGTAACAATCCCAATAAGCTAATGTCAAAGTTCCCTCCAGGTACTGATCAGTTTCTTTATCCTCTTTCACATCTAAACCCCTCAAAAACATTGTCAAGAGTGCAATTTCTTTTCCTCCCTGCAAGGTTCTGTCTTCAGTTGGCTCCAGGTGGATTTCTGCCTTATCACTCCATCCTAAATTCACTAGCCATTCTCATGAAGCTAAGTCTAAGTTGTCATTTCACTTGACCTCTCTACCACTTGAAAAACATTAATCATTCGTTATGGAGTCTTCTTTTGATTCTCCTCCCCTTGCCTGCTTCTTCATTGTCACTTTCAACTGCCAGCACCTACTTTTCTGCCTAAAATGTTGAAGTCCCCAGAGTGTGATCCCATGTCTCCTCTTTTCCTGGATTCTCAGTTTTGCTTCGTTGCACCCTTCCCACTGTCCACTTTCTCTGCAGGAAATCCAGACCACTCCCTGACTTTAAGAACCATCTGTAGCCGATGGTTCCCAAATTTATCTCCCCAGCCCAGACCCCCTTCTGAGATCTAAATTCACGACTGGCCATTGAGTTGACCTCACCACACATCCCAAACTGAATCCTTCACTTTCTGTCCAGCCTCAGACACTTGGCTTTTTGCTTTTTTCTCTCTGGTGTTTCTCAACTCTTCATCACTTAACTTCCCAGAAAGCTGGGAATCCTTGTTAACATCTTCTATTTTCTATTCCCTCTGCTCTCCCAAGCCATCAATCACCAAATCCGATTGCATCTGCATCCAGAATGTGGTGCAAATCTCACACTTTTCAGCTCTCTCACTACCTCTTCCCTAGTCAAGATGGCCACCCGTTTGCTTGATGCCCTTCTGATCTTTTCTCGACATTAGAGGAAGAATGTGTTTAACTTTTAAATCACAGGTCTGGTAATTCTGCTCAACCGCTTAAAATCTTCAGTGGCTTCTTTGACTCCTGGACTGAGAATCACAGTTCTCCGACCCAACGAAGAACCGCACGGTCTAACTCTACCTGAACCCACTCCCTCCCCTCGCCGTATCTGCGGTGCCCCACTCACTCCGGCATTCTGTCTGTTACTCCCGCGAAACCTGTTCCTTCCTGTGTCAGGGCACCCACATCTTCCCTGTAAGGATGCTCACTTCTTTTCCGAGCTCCCAAGAGACACATTTCCTCACCCGTTATAAGAAGTCAGTCCTCCTTGTCAACAGTGTGCTGTTATGACTGCCTGTATTTTTCACTGTATATCTATTTCTGTAATTACAGACTTTATTTATCTAGTTATAGGCTTCATGTCTGCTTCCTTGATTAGAATGTAACACCCGTGAGGGCAGGCACCAAGTCATGTGTCTTTGTTATTCTAGCACCAACCTGCTCATTGTCACACGGTCCCATGCAATAAATGCTGTAAGTAAATAGATAAATAGATGCAATAAACAGATACACATAAATGAGTCTCACTAAGCTTCCTTTGAAAATGAAGGGGTTGGCTTCTTCAGGACCGCTAGCAACTGTCTCTAGTCTAGAGTATTTCGGTCCTAGGTTCTTTACCTTTCTGATATTCCATTTCCTTGTCTGGGAAATGGAGAAACAAAAGCCCATCTAGTCTGTTGTCCAGGGGGAGACACAACGAGAGGATCAGAGAGGGCTCAGTGATACTCTGTAAAACAAACATTTTTAGTAGATTCTGCTTCAGACTGGTGCTACAAGGAGGGTGGTGGGCTACTGTCATGATATGAAAATCCAAGTTTGGGTTTCTATTACGGACTTCCCTGCGTGACCTTGGGTCTCAGTTACTCCAGGTATAAAATGAAGCAGTTGGGCCAGTTATACCAATAAGGTCCATTCTTCCTGTGTTATTGCATGATCAAGTCATGTGTAACAAGGCGTAGAGATGGCTCAGTCAAGTGTTCTGGCAGACAATTTGTATTTTCACCAAGGTTCACTAGGAAAGAGCAAAGCTTATTTCCAGAGGATGGTCACATGACGGCGCAGCGCAGGAGCTGTCGTGCATGTGACCAATCTCTGTGGACAAGTCCCTGGCTTTATTTTAGGAGCCAGGCTTTTAAACTCAGATCTTCTGGTTGTCAGTGGTAGAGCCAGAAGCCTCTATCCTTTGCTCTCAGAGCTTCAGTTTTCTCCTTGGAAACACAAGGATGATAAAACTGACCTCCCTGAGCTGAAGGGAAGAGAAAAAATGAGATGATGGTTCCAAGAGTTGGTGGCCATGAATTCCCAAATGCTCCGCAGGGAGGGGCCACTGTTTCCTGAGCGTTTTGAGCCGGCAGGCATACGCACATCTCCCGAAGAGTGGGAGTGGGCCCATTATCCTTCTAGGCAAAAGCCTGCCTCAGAACTTCGAAACAAAGGGTAACTCAGGAAGTCTGAGCACCTGAAAGCAACAGATTGTCCCCAGGTCTCAGCCTGAGGGGCAGAGCACAGCTTTTTAATCCAGAGATGGCAAAGATGGGCCTGGAGTAACTTGATACTGCAGGCTATTGTCTCAGAGAGGATTTATTAGCCGAGGCTGCTCTGAACTCAGAAGCTTGCTCCTGCCCAAGGCCCCTTTCTCCAGAAGGGAATCTTGCCTTCCCTGGGGATGACGCTCTAGAGATGAATATGAAAACTCTGTTTGTCTTGAGACATTCTTGTGGCAACTCCAGTTCTGGCTGTATTCTAAGCTCATCTTAAGGTCTACCCAAGTGGGTTGGTTGGAAAGGCACAGGACCTCCCTGTAATAGGTTTGTATTAGACTGTGTCTAGTAAAGAAACAGCTTTTTATTTTTAGTGTGTGAGGAAAAGGACATCTCATATAAATTGTTTAAAATCTGAGCTCTGCCATTTACCATCTTTATAAACTTGAGAAGATTGTTTACTTGTTTGAACCTCTATTTCTTGTTTTATAGAAGGGTGCCTCTGAGGATTGTGTGATAATCGAGAGATACAATGCAGGTCGCATTACAGGGATTTACCAGATGTCAGTGATTTTTCTTCCTTTGAGGGGGTGAGAGGTCACCCAGTCCATGCAATCAGGAAGCTAGTGGCTGCATCAGACATTTTTCATTTTTGTTGCCGTGTCAGTCACCAAGCGCTACATAACAAGCAGCCACACATTGCAGAGACCAGGCGACGAGCATCTGTTTATCGCACAGTTCTGCTCATCTTAGCTGGGCCCAGCAGGAAGCTCTGAACTGCAACTGGACAAGGTCTGCTCGACACGCTTCTTGTCCTCCTTGGACCAACAGATGAGTCAGGGGTTTTTCCCATGGAGATGGTAGAGATTCACCAAAGCAAACAGGAACAGAAGATGACTTTTGAAGCCTCGACTCAGGAGTGACTCCCTGTCATTGCCACCTCTGTTCCATAATCCAAGAGCAATTCATGTGGTTCAGCCCAAGTTTAAGGGGTGGCAGAATGCGCTCTGCCTGTAACAGAAGGAAGTGAAAATCATTTAACTAAGGTTAGGAATACAGAAAGGGGTAAAAAATGGAGCCGTTAACAAAACCTACCACAAACACAATGCATTCAGATATTCTTCACATATGCAGAGGAGAATCTACCATAAAGGCTGAAGGAGAATTCCCCCCTCCACCCTCTCTAACCAGTAGGAAGAAACATATTTTCTACCCCTGTTTCTAGAAGCTAAACCATAAAAAAAATAAGTAGACTTGTCATATAGTCTTGCCCAGGGTAGTATTCTTTTTTTAATTACTTTTACTTTTTTAAGTCACTTTAAATTCATCCTTTTATTAGGTAATGAGCACACATGGTGCAAAATTCAAAAGATCTAAATAGTCACTTGCAGTAAAAGGGATGTGTCCTTTCCCCTCATTTCCTAGTCACAGTCCCTTAGTAGAAACCGTATCACCATGATAGTTTGCAGCTTCCAGGGAAATTCGTATAGATTTGTACAGCATAGGCACACATTTTTGTTTTTGTTTTTTTTGCATAAAGGATACACATTGGTTTCTTTCACTTAATAATCTACCATTAGATTTTGCCAAGATACAAGCTTTTACTTTCTTTTAAGCGGATGGCATTCTTTTCCTTAACAAAGGAGGAGTTTTGAATTTTGAAGGAGTAGCCCAAGGTTCAGGGCTGGTAGAAATTATGTGAGGCTTAGATCCCCTGGAGAAGAAAATGGCAACCCACTCCAGTACTCTTGCCTGGAAAAGCCCATGGCTGGAGAAGCCTGGTAGGCTACAGTCCATGGGGTCGCAAAAAGTCGGATATGACTGCGTGACTTCACTGTCACTTTTTTCAGTGTGCTTAGGGGTCTAACATGAGTAAGAGGGCATTTGGGGGGGAAACAGGACATCTGCAATGGATCATCCAGTTCTAAGAGCTTAGCTGTGTGCACTCTCGTTTGCCCTTCCCATCAGTGCCGGGAGTCCCCATTGCTCTCCGATACATATCTTTTCTACTGATGTTTAAGTTGGTTTCTTTCATCTGCCATCAAGAACCGTGACTCATATAGAAGAAGGCTGGGAGTAAAACAGGTGACATGCTGGCACTGGGATGTCAGGGAAGAGTAAGACAAATGTAGGGCTGAGGACAGCAACGATCTGCCGTTGTTGAACTATGGGGGTCTCAGAAGTGTGTACCAGGACTGGAAGGATGGAAAAACCCTCACATGCTGTCTATGCAGTTGGGCAACAGACCTTTCCTGAGCCCTTCCATGAGCCCAGCATTCTTCTCGATGCTGAAGATCCAGTGAGGGAAAACAGACAAAGTCTCTGGCCTCGTGAGAGTCATATTCTAATTAGGCAGAGAGACTATAAAGAAACAAACAAATTTATCATATAATGTCAGTTCAGTTCAGTCACTCAGTTGTGTCTGACTCTTTGCAACCTCATGAACCTCAGCACGCCAGGCCTCCCTGTCCATCACCAACTCCCAGAGTCTACCCAAACCCGTGTCCATTGAGTCGGTGATACAATCCAACCATCTCACCTGTCATCCCCCTCTCCTGCCCTCAATCTTTCCCAGCATCAGGGTCTTTTCCAGTGAGTCAGCTCTTTGCATCAGGTGGCCAAATATTGGATTTTCAGCTTCAACATCAGTCCTTCCACTGAACACCCAGGACTGGTCTTCTGTAGAATGGACTGGTTGGATCTCCTTACAGCCCAAGGACCTCTTAAGAGTCTTCTCCAACACCACAGTTCAAAAGCATCAATTCTTATGCACTCAGCTTTTTTTATAGTCCAACTCTCACATCCATACATGACCACAGGAAAAACCATAGCCTTGACTAGACAGATCTTTGTTGACATAACACATAATGTCTGACATAATGCATAATACCTGACATTATGCAATGAAAATTCTGTGAAAAGATTATAGAGAATGAAAGGGGTACTATTTTAGCTAAGTGAGAAGAAAATAAACCTTTGGAAGAGAGGCCACTAGGCTTGGCTAGGAAAGGATTCTGCTGAGCTCTTATTTTTTCTACACTCAGTCCTATGGCACAGACAAGGCAGATGTTGCCGTCTTCTGGGCCATGGAATTTGAGAGTCATCTCCCTTGTTATCTATTCCCTAAAATTCTGTTATAATTAACTAACTCTTTACCATTGTTGCCTGTTTCCAGTAAACAGTCATTTTATCACAAAGGAAAATGAGCCTTCAGTTCAGTTCAGTTCACTGGCTCAGTCGTGCCCAAATCTTTGTGACCCCATGAATCGCAGCACGCCAGGCCTCCCTGTCCATCACCAACTCCCAAAGTTCACTCAGACTCACGTCCATCGAGTCAGTGATGCATTCCAGCTGTCTCATCCTCTGTCGTCCCCTTCTCCTCCTGCCCCCAATCCCTCCCAGCATCAAAGTCTTTTCCAATCAGTCAACTCTTCGCATGAGGTGGCCAAAATACTGGAGTTTCAGCTCTAACATCATTCCTTCCAAAGAAATCCCAGGGCCCATCTCCTTCAGAATGGACTGGCTGGATCTCCTTGCAGTCCAAGGGACGCAGTTAATTTACTTTCTGTACAGTCATTAAAGGACAAGGTGAGGATGCCTGCCTGGCTGCTGGACCTGGAATCTGTATCTTTGCCCCCATGTTACGTTGCTTGAATGGTCAGTGAGATTTCTTTCATTTTTTTTCCTGCTCTCTGGTTCCTTGGTCAGAAATGTTAGTGTCAGAGGCCTAAATAACAAGGGATGTCTCATTCTAGCCCAGCATCCAAAGTGTGAGATGAGCGCTATCGAAGGTCCCGGAGGTGACTGAGACGGGACGGGACACTGAAGACACTGACTCATGTTGTGAGAAAGTCATTTCCTTTTCAATTATCTTTAAATGTCAAGGCAGAGTCATCTTAGTTGGATGCTGACATCTTTAACACTTCTCACACTTGCTAATCTCCCAATTTCTATCCTTATATGTATACATATATATATGACAAATTCGGAGCATGCTCCAGGCACGGGACCTCTGTTATCTAACAGTGGTGGTGGTGGTTTAGTCACTAAGTTGTGTCCAACTCTTGTGACCTCATAGACTGTGGCCCACAGGGCTTCTCTGTTCATGGGAATCTCCAGGTAAGAATACTGGAGTGGGTTGCCATGCTCTTCTCTAGGAGATCTTCCCAACCCAGGCTTTGAACTCGTCTCCTGTGTAGGTGGATTCTTTACCACCAAGCCACCAGGGATGTTGAATAAGTAATAATATCCTGTGAGAATTACATTAACAGCTGTATGTTTCATTATTATTGTTATTGGAACAAGAATGGAAAATCACTGTAATCTATTTCAAACTTGTTCTCTGGCTTTCCATTTACTATGGCAATTTAAGCCCTTCAAGAAAATTAGAGATACCAAGGGAACATGTAAAGATGGGCTCGATAAAGGAC
>SJYC01012887.1:0-17024 GCA_006408675.1 Madoqua kirkii | reverse complement strand
GGATTTACCCTTTTGCCTGAGCCAGCCATAAAAAGTTCACACCGACTATGCAAAAATGATGTTCAAAACACTAGGACTAGACAAAGAAGGATAGTGATTGAGGAGCAACAGATGACTGATCTCAGCAGCTAAGCAGGATCGGCCTGGTTAGTGTTTGGATGGGAGACACAGAGAGCAGCTGAGCTGAGGTCTGTGGTTGCTTCGGGTCTCTGCCTTGGATGTGTTTCTAAGTTGTGTCACAGGATTGGAACACCAGCCAAAACCTGCAAGACCCCTGGAGCTGAGGAGGCTGGGGTGACAGTCTGGTGAGACTAAGGCGACCAGAGTGCCCAGGCCTCGGTGCTGGAGATGAGAGTGACATCAGAGAGACTCCAGAGATCCGCAGGTGCCCCGCTCGACAGAGGACCCATGAGTGCATGTGTACTGGGCCAGGGAGTGAACCGTTCTAAAAGACCACCGGAAAACAGTGGCTGGAGTTCACAAGTCACAGCAGTCACACTGGAAGAGCTCACTATTCGTGGGACATTTGCTACGGTAGTCAGGAGTGTCTTGCATCAATAGTGGGAAATAATTACTTTTAGAATAAACACTGCTCTAGACTCACTTAATGAATCATAAAAGCAAGAGAAAAAAGGCTCAAACTGCTTGCAAGAAAATTAACTGCAACCCCAGGCAAGGCTCAAGAATATTTACAGGAATTGAAAAATATGTAACTCTCCATAAGATGGGCTTGTCTGGTCTCAATCAAAAATTACTAAGCGTGCGGAGAAGCAGAAAGACCTGATGTGTGATGAATGACACTATTAATCCATTAAAACCAGCCCATAATGGACACAGATGGTAGAATTATTAGAGAAGGACACTGAAACAGTTACTGTAATAAAATTCAAACATTCAGGAATCTAATAGGAAACATAAAATATAAACAGACAAAATTAAAATTTTAAGAACTGGTAAGTACAGTGTCTGAAGTGGAAAAGACACTAGATTGGATTAATGGCAGATCACACATCAACAGTAAAAAGATAAAGAACTTGAAGACTTAAAAACAGAAAGTATTCCTCTCTCCTCCGAAAAAAGCATGGGCACACACACAGAACAGAAAAACTGATGGATCAAATGTGAAGAACATAAGTGAGCTCTGAGCAAAAGCACACTAACATAACTGCAGTCATCAAAAAAGGATGGCTTGGGGGCAGAAAGAAATTTAAGTGAATAATGTCAAAAAATTTCCAAATTCAGTGACTACTATACACGCACAGATCCAAGAAGCTCAACAAACCCCAAGCACAGTGATGCCTGCAGAAAATTACACTGAAAATCAACACCACAATGACAATCAGATTTCTCAAGTGAGTGAGAAAGAGAAAGTCTCAATAGCTGACAAGGAGCGTGTGCAGAGGAGTGGACATAAGGATGATAACACATTTCTCATCGGAAGCAATATTTGAAAAAATGATGGCTGAAAATCTCCCACATTTGATGAGAACATTAACTTGATAAAGCAAACTTAATTAACACATTGAAGAAGCTAAATAGATTTTAATAGAAGAACGATTCCAAATAACACCTACATTAAGAGGGCTTCCCTGATAGCTCAGTTGGTAAAGAATCTGCCTGCAATGCAGGATACCGTGGTGATTCCTGGGTCAGGAAGATCTGCTGGATAGGGATAGGCTACCCACACCAATATTCTTGGGCTTCCTGGGTGGCTCAGATGGTAAAGAATCTACCTGTAACGTGGGAGACCTGGGTTTGATTCCTGGGTCGGGAAGACCCCCTGAAGAAAAGAAAGGTTACCCAGTCTAGTATTCTGGCCTGGAGAATTTCATGGACTTTATAGTCCATGGGGTCGCAAAGAGTCACTCATGACTGAATGACTTTCACATTCACTTTCTATATTAAGAAACTAGAAATCTGAAAGCAAGCTTCAGGAAAGAAATAATAAAGGTTAGAGTAACAAACTACCCCAGAAGAAATAGAAAGTCTGAATATATTAAACAAGTAAGGACAATATCAAGACCTTATTGTCAAAGGACAATAGCAAGAAAATAGCAGACAACCCACACAATGGGAGAAAATATTTGTTGCTCACGTATCTGATAAGGATCTAGTGTCTAGAATATATGAGAAAAACTTTCAACTCAGCAATGAAAATAAAGAGATCCAGTGAAAATAGGGCAAAGGGTTTGTAAAGATATTTCTTCAAAAAAGATACACAGATGGCCGATAACCACATGAAAAGAAACTCACCATCTTTAGTCATTAAATGCACTTAAAGACAACTGTGAGAGAGTACTTACACCGTTCGGATGCCTATGATTAAGGAAAGTAACAAGTGTTGGCAAGGGTGTGGAAAAATCAAAAGTCACGCATTGCTGATGGGAATGTAACATGATGCAGCCCCTTTCTAAAACAGCGGGACAGTTGCTCAGAAATTAAGCATAGGTTTCCCATACGACCAGCAATTTCCCTCCTTGGTGTAATCCCAAGAGAACAGAAGACAAATGGAGAAACCCAGGCCTTCCCGCCCAGCACAGCTCCTCGAGGATCACGGTGACTCTCCGGAGCCCGGAGGACAGCCTGCCACTTCCCGTCCCGCAGCCTCTGGGGTGGGCTGCGGGGACAGGGTCCTCTCTGACGCCCTCGTCCTGGGCACCTGCTGAGCTTGGTGTGGGAAGGACAGTCCTGGCCTCCCTTCCTGATTCCGGCCTTGATGTCGAGGTGGCAGCGGAAGAGAGGAGGGCGAGGCCAGCTGAGCTCACAGGCACTGCTGGGCGCCCTCAGCTCCAGTACCTGTGAGCGGCAGGAAGAAGGCGTGTAGCACCCAAGTGCCACAGGGTTTATGTAAGTGCATACGTAACACATGCACACACACCAACAGCCGGTGTCGCTGGCAGCTGGGGTGAAAGGTAATTTAAGTGGTCTCCTCATACTTTTCTTGATGGACTAATTCACACGATCACTATGTATCTATTTCACGGTCAGAAAAAACAAACGATAAGATTCCTCTGTTGAGCTATGAACGCTCCCAGAAGAAGAGTCTCAGCACAGGCACGCCACCTGAGCAGGGGCCACCGCTGGTCTTGGGACCAAGCTTGCCGGCTGACTCTGCCCTGGGGAAATGCAGGCGGCCTTGGTGCAAGTCCAGGGACCGTGGGACCCAACAGGCCAGCAGTCTGGGACAGGTAACGCAAGACGCCGGGGTGACAGGCCAGAGACCTCCAGGGAAGGGAAGGCTTCTGGGGAAAGTCCACTTGCAGGAGACCCACTTGGGTCTCACAGGCCATCGTCCTGATCTTAAGGACTCTGACCTCACCAGAAGCACCGTTTACACAGATGACACGTCTGGGAAAAATTATAAAACCTTTCAACAAGAAGTGCAGAGTCTGATGCTTTGAATAAGTGCAGAGTTCCAACTGCATGCCCCTAGCCTCACTTTTGAAAAGCTCCCAGTCACCAGAACACAGAGATGTCAGAATTTTTATTCCAGACTTCTTTTCGAAGTGTTTCACAGGATTTAGCAGGACATAGTGTGGAGAAGGAAATGGCAATCCATTCCAGGACTATTGCCTGGAAAAGCCTATGGACAGAGGAGCCTGGTAGGCTACAGTCCATGGGGTCACAAAGAGTCGGACACAACTGAGCGACTTCATGATGACGATGAGTGTGATTCACTAATGAGAAAACATTTTTTCAAGATGAAGGTCATTTCTCTCGATCATCAAAACTCAGAGGAAATGTGGCAGCTATAGAGACCCATTTTAGGGGAATAATTAGCATTGAAAGAAGAAAACAGTCTTCTTTTCTTGCCGCCACAAATCTCCTGCAATTGGTTACACTTAAATCCCTTCATGAGAGAAGACTGTCTTGCAGGGAAAGAGTGAAGTGCGGTTTTGATAAGGCCACGCCAGATCCGCGTGGGACTGAGGCTGCGTGGGGAAGCTCACTGGGAAGCATCCCTCTGTCCATGAGCTGTGTCTGGAGTGCTCCAGGGAGGAGGGTGCAGGGCGCGGCTCAAGACAGGGGGCTCACGCCAGGGCCACGCCCCCTGGCACCCGCGGCAGGGCCTGGGGAACGGCTGGGGTGGCTTTGCCAGGGCTCAGACCTTCTCCATCACCCAGCTCTGTGCTCCAGGCCCAGAAGGAAGCTGGAAACAACCAAGACATCTTGAGCATGACGATTAAACAAACTCTGGGCACAGAAATGAGGTTGAACTCGGCAGAATTCTTCACGTGCTTGGCCTTGGATGAACGTCAGTGTTTTCGTTGTAGGTTTGGAAAGCGCTTCACACCTAACACACGCGGGTGGACACAAAGGGCAGGGCTGGCCTGGAGGAGAGGACCCAGCGGGATGCGCTCTGGTTACATGACTCGGAGCCGACCGCGTCCTTTTGCGTATGTTTTCACGATTTCATCTCTCTTAATATCCACCGAGACACCACTTATGGTCATTTCTGAAAACTTGATATTTTGTGTGTTTACACTTAAAAATTACTTAATACTGTTTAATATTTAGTTTGAATAAACTACCCGATGTGAGTACTTGATCAAACAAAATACTTTAATATACAACATTTTTCACACGTTTTCCACACCCTTTCCTAAAACTGGATACAAGAATTTTCAATATTAAGGGGAAATTTTTTTTTATTTTGGATTTGAATCTACTTAAGACCATGTGGTTTCTAAGATGAAGATCAGACGCAGTCTTTTGTTAGTGCTGTTGTTGGGGGTGGGGGCTGAGAGAAAAGACTGAAATGACTTCTTAGATGTCAAAGAGCCCTAATAAAACAGTCTGATGAGCCAAGTGTAAATGCGTGGAAAACACATGGGTTGCATTTGCTGCACAACACCCAGGGGCTCCCTCGTCAGGGGAAACACTTGGCCAGGGCCTGAGCACAAAACGGCTGAAGGGCTGGGAGACTTAATGACGTGTGGCTGGCCCAGGCTCGCTGAGCTGAGGTAAAACACTGAGGCCTCTCTCTGCGAGCACTTATCTGACTTCCTTGGGAAAGGGTCAGTTGTTGGAACAATGCAAAGTGATTACATATAAGGAAAGCTGAGCAAATTTAGGACCTGACTTGTAAGAGAATAAGAAAAAAGTATTAGTCGCTCAGTCCTGTCTGACTCTTTGAGATCCCATGGACTGTAGCCCACCAGGCTCCTCAGTCCACGGGATTCTCTAGGCAAAACTACTGGAGTGGGTTGCCGTGCCCTCCTCCAGGAGACTCTTTGACGTAAATTACAGAGAGAGAGAACCCCTTAGTCAAAAATGGACAGATTCTACCCTAAAGGACTGGTTCCTTCCGAGTTTTTGAAAGGGATGAAATCTTTAAAATGGAGGCAGAGAAAAAGCACTTTATGATGAAAGCTAGTTACCTCGACTTCATGAATATATTATCCTTTCACCTATTTCAAAAAGGGTTTGAGCATGGCCCTGTTTTCACCAGAAATTCCACCCTTAGCAGGATCACCTTATAGACAAGTGGTCAGCCTGGGTTCTGGGAGCCTGTCCTGGGTATTTCGATGCGCACAGCCAGGTTTAGTCAGATAAACGTGACTCTGTAGGACTGAAATAGTTCTTTAGAGCCAGCTAGTCCCACATAAGACAGCGAAAGGACCTACCTCCACAGCGCTGAAAAGCACGGCAGAGGCGGCGTGGGTTCTGAGGCTGAAGGAGGCGGTGCCAGCAGGAGAGGGAGGCGCCCTCCTGACCGTCAGGAGCGGACGCCTGCCCCGGGCTCTCCCTCCGAGCAGCAGCTGATCTCCATTCACCCTCGCTGGCCGGGTGCTTCCCCGTGCCTGCCAGGAGCTGCTCTCTGGCTTGTCGACTATCATTCTGAGAACCTGTCTTTATGGGAAAGACTTTGAATGTTCCCAGTGACTCGGTGATCTGGAATGTTCCATCGTCTGATCGACAGTGACTATGGGGCCTGCAATCCAAACAAGCGCTGGACTACTTCGTGGGACCCTGGGCTTCAGGCGTCTCTCTTGCTGAAGTTGAAAGCCCGAGCCGTCTTCATGCGCGATGCTGCTGTCGACACCAGCGGGGTGCTTCCCGCTAGAGATGTTCGGATCCTACGCCCAGGGGGGCAGGCGAGCTGCTGTCCAGCGTCCACACGTAGACAGACAGCCGGGAAGGTGTGTGGCGTGTTCTCTTCTAACCCAGTTGTTAAAGTTCCCTTTCTGTAAGCTCAAGTCACCACGGTTGGCCATTTACTTTAAAATTCAGGCCTCTTCTTAGAACAGCGTGAAAATGAGAGAAATGCAACCTGACACTTCAAAATGGTTCTTAAATTAAGATTATAGATAGATTAGGTGCTGTATTACTGTAAATCAAATCTAGATTTTACACTAAAGACGTGGCTTTATGAATACCTGGCAATGGTTTTAAAGCACTGATATTTGACCTCAGGTATGATGCTTATCGGAGAAGGCACTGGCACCCACTCCAGTGCTTTTGCCTGGAAAATCCCATGGACGGAGGAGCCTGGTGGGTGGTAGTCCATGGGGTCGCTAGAGTCCGGCACGACTGAACAACTTCACTTTCACTTTTCACTTTCATGCACTGGAGAAAGAAATGGCAGCCCACTCCAGTGTTCTTGCCTGGAGAATCCCAGGGACAGGGAGCCTGGTGGGCTGCCGTCTATGGGGCCGCACAGAGTCGGACACGCCTGAAGCGACTCAGCAGCAGCAGCAGCATGATGCTTATACTTTCTTTTCATGTCAAATTTGGGATGAACATTAGAAAAAATCTTTGGCCCATATAAGCATTCCAAATACGGCCGTTATCCAAGTCTCCTCCAAAAATGCAGAAAATTAGAAATCTGGGGTGTTTATAAGAGTTCTAGCAGCTTCTGTTTCTAGTTAAGAAGTGAGTGGCGAGGGACTGGCCTCGTGATGTTCTCCTGCTTCTGGTTCACTCACTGACGCGTCCAGAAGGGCAGGAAGGCTCACAGAGGCACTTAGAAGCTTAAAAGCCAGCTTCGCCCAGACCGGTAGACGCTCCTGTGCTGGTGGGTGGAGTTCGCGAGGCTCGCTGGGGCTGCAGCGTTGCCGAGCAGTGAGTGATCTACCCTGCCTCCATTCTGTCCCCTTCCTGGTGAGTCAGGATTCCTGCCGACTTCAGGCAAGCTTTCGGCCTCAGAGCAGCCACGGGGACTAAAACACTTCTCCAGGCGGTCCCAGTCAGTCCGTTTGCACGCCTCTTGCTTGGTGCCACAGCTGGCCACAGCTGTTCTGCCTGGGGGCCAGCTTTCCTAGTGGCCCGTTTTGCATCCTGATGACAGGGCCCTGCCCACAGCCCCTCAGGTTGCACAGCGGGAAGTTTCCCGCATCCTTCCTTTCAGGACTTTCGAGTGAGGGAACACAGCACAGAAGAGATGTGCGGAGGACAATGAGCAGAAACCGTTCAGGGAGAGGCCCAGAGGGAATCAGAAGCACAGGCTGACATCAGAGACAGCTGGGCAGAGGAGAACAGGGGCAAAAACGGTGCAGCGCTCGACTGAGGCCAGAAGCGTCTGGCTCCGAGGCGTGGTCTACTGGAGTCCCTGTGCTTACTGGACGTCTACCATATGCAAGACGTGGTGCCAGGACCGTCCCTGGGGACACTGACTTGTGTGGGATGAGGCCCTGGGAGTGCGGATGCAGGAGCAGGGACAGCTGGGTGGAGAGAGAGGCCCAGGCTGCAGGAGAGGTTACGGAGCAAGGCTGCATCCCCCACCGTTCACACCAGGCTCTGACCCGCAGCCCTCACGGGAATCGCATCGCCTCACTCGCTTTAGCTAAGCTATTCAGAGGACCCGTGCGCACTTTTACACAGTTTGTCTAGATGTGATTCACGTGGCATCACAGTCATCAGTAACAGTGTACAGTTCAAGGCTCTTTGTTACCTTCAGAGTCTTGTGACTGTTTTGCTCAATTTTAGACCATCGTCGTCGTCACCAGAAGAAGCCCCATATTCTGAAGCTACGGCCCCCCTCCCTGCCCCCTTTTCTGCAGGCCAAAACAACCAGGAAGCCTCTGTTTAACTGCCCAGCTGGACCCTCCAGCAGGAAAGAGAAGCAGGCAGACACGCATCTCTCGGCCCTGGTCTTCAGGAGGAAGCGCCCAGACTCCACCAGCAAGTCGACCGTTAGCAAGAGGCTTGCACGGCCGCCTCTTAATGAAGCCGAGATTTTTTTTCCGCATGATTCCGTTTCTTGAGGGTTTCTTTTTTAAGTCATGAAAGAGTGTTGGATTTTTGTCAAAGGCTTTTTCTGTGTCTACTGCCATGATCACGTGGGGGGTTTATTCTGCTGATATGATGTATTACATTAATTAACTTTCGCAGGTTGAACTAACCTTGCATTCCTGGAGTCGATACTACCTGGGCCCATGTAGTTCTTCTGTCTTGCTGAATTCAGCTTTCTCGTACTTTTGTGTGCATTTTTGCATCCATATTCTTAAGGAATATTGACCAGTAGCTTCCTTTTGTGTGATGTCTTTGTCTGGTTTTGATTTCAGGGTAATATTGGCTGTAAGTAAAACCAGAGCACTGCTCTCTCCTCTTTATGTTTTGGAGGAGTTTGTATCAACTCGTCTTTAAATATTCAGTTCAAGCCAGTGCTGAGGCCTCTGAGCCTGAGCTTTTCTTTCTGGTTAGTTTTTATTACTATTAATTTAATCTCTTTCTTATAAGATTATTCAGATTTTCCATTTCCTCTTGAATAAGTTTTCTTAATTTGTGTCTCTATAGACATTTGTCCATTTCATGTAAGTTCTCTGATTTCTATGCGTCACACGCTCACAGCATCCCCTTCTCGTTCCTTTCATTTCTGTACGATTGCTAGAAACGTTACCTCATTCATTCATGAGGCACCTGATGTGAAGAACTGACTCACTGCAAAAGACCCTGGTGCTGGGGAAGACTGAGGGCAGGAGGAGAAGGGGACGACCGAGGATGAGATGGCTGGATGGCATCACTGACTGGATGGATGTGAGTTTGAGAAAGCTCCAGGAGCTGGTAATGGACAGGGAAGCCTGGCATGCTGCAGTCCATGGGGTTGGAAATAGTCAGACACAACTGAGCGACTGAACTGAACTGAGGAGAGATGGAGTTGGTGGACAGCCCAGGCAGGGAGGGTTAAGATTTCCCACCCAGCAGGACCACAGACGTCCCGAGAGAGAGGTCTGGAGAGAGCTCCGGCGTCTTGCTGCACCAGGAGGCCTCAGAGCCACAGCTCAGTGTCATCCGACAGGACCCTCATCTTCCAGCAGACACCGCCTTTGTTGTGGTCAACACTGAAGTCTCCGTCCGTTAACCTGGAGAATCACTAAAACGGTACACGTGAAAGTTTGGTAGAGTTTTTGGTGCTAAATCAGCAGCAGCTCGGACTTTGCTTTTTATGCAGTAAGAATTCTTTTCACTTTTTGGTTTTCCTCAACCCTTCTGTTTCTCCTTCTTAAAACTAAAATATGGCGCCAAGAGAAGCTCCCGCTTTCTTCACGCTGATTGTTGACGCCATGAGAGGCTTCCAGGGACTTCTGCCTTCAATAGCTAGGTTTCGCCTGGAAAGCCTTGTCTGTCTGAGCGAGTCTCCCACCCGAGTTCTATCCTGCACAGGCTTGTGGTTTTAGAACAACGTGAAACAAATGAGAGCGTCTCCAGAAAGCGCCAGAAGAATTAAAGCTTCTGTGTGGACTAGCTGTCATCTCAGTTTATGAGCCTTTCCCAGAAAATTGAATGTGGTGACCGGGCGAGAGAAAGGCCACCACGCACACCTCCAGGGTCTTAAATTACCCGGAGAAAGAGTCTCACCCAGGCCAAGAGCACAGAGCGAGAGCCGGGGCTGAATCGAAGGATTTAGGGGCTGGAGACAGAGCTGCCAAGCCAAAGTCTGTGCGGAGCCGCGTGGCCAGCCCAGCCAGCGGTCAGCAGACAGAGCCGCTCTGTGTCTCCGCTGGCAGGACGCCTGCAGTGGGGCTGGGCACCGCCCTTCTCTGACCCCAGGTACCCTGGCAGGGCAGCCGCCATCAGCCCCCGAGAGCCCCGAGGGTCCGTCGGGATCCAACTTCTGTCTCAGACACGAGTGCAGCAGCAGGGGCGCGGCAGGGAGGGGTGCAGCGTCGCGTGGACGGCGGCCCCGAGGATTCTCTTGAGGGCAGGAGGAGAAGGGGACGACCGAGGATGAGATGGCTGGATGGCATCACTGACTGGATGGATGTGAGTTTGAGAAAGCTCCAGGAGCTGGTAATGGACAGGGAAGCCTGGCATGCTGCAGTCCATGGGGTTGGAAATAGTCAGACACAACTGAGCGACTGAACTGAACTGAGGAGAGATGGAGTTGGTGGACAGCCCAGGCAGGGAGGGTTAAGATTTCCCACCCAGCAGGACCACAGACGTCCCGAGAGAGAGGTCTGGAGAGAGCTCCGGCGTCTTGCTGCACCAGGAGGCCTCAGAGCCACAGCTCAGTGTCATCCGACAGGACCCTCATCTTCCAGCAGACACCGCCTTTGTTGTGGTCAACACTGAAGTCTCCGTCCGTTAACCTGGAGAATCACTAAAACGGTACACGTGAAAGTTTGGTAGAGTTTTTGGTGCTAAATCAGCAGCAGCTCGGACTTTGCTTTTTATGCAGTAAGAATTCTTTTCACTTTTTGGTTTTCCTCAACCCTTCTGTTTCTCCTTCTTAAAACTAAAATATGGCGCCAAGAGAAGCTCCCGCTTTCTTCACGCTGATTGTTGACGCCATGAGAGGCTTCCAGGGACTTCTGCCTTCAATAGCTAGGTTTCGCCTGGAAAGCCTTGTCTGTCTGAGCGAGTCTCCCACCCGAGTTCTATCCTGCACAGGCTTGTGGTTTTAGAACAACGTGAAACAAATGAGAGCGTCTCCAGAAAGCGCCAGAAGAATTAAAGCTTCTGTGTGGACTAGCTGTCATCTCAGTTTATGAGCCTTTCCCAGAAAATTGAATGTGGTGACCGGGCGAGAGAAAGGCCACCACGCACACCTCCAGGGTCTTAAATTACCCGGAGAAAGAGTCTCACCCAGGCCAAGAGCACAGAGCGAGAGCCGGGGCTGAATCGAAGGATTTAGGGGCTGGAGACAGAGCTGCCAAGCCAAAGTCTGTGCGGAGCCGCGTGGCCAGCCCAGCCAGCGGTCAGCAGACAGAGCCGCTCTGTGTCTCCGCTGGCAGGACGCCTGCAGGGGGCTGGGCACCGCCCTTCTCTGACCCCAGGTACCCTGGCAGGGCAGCCGCCATCAGCCCCCGAGAGCCCCGAGGGTCCGTCGGGATCCAACTTCTGTCTCAGACACGAGTGCAGCAGCAGGGGCGCGGCAGGGAGGGGTGCAGCGTCGCGTGGACGGCGGCCCCGAGGATTCTCCGGGCTCCTGGAGCAAACGGCCGGCCGGGGGAGACTCAGGGAGCGCGGACCTGGGTGCTGGCCGCGTCCATTTTCTTGGAAGAAGCCGTGGGGATCTGGAAGCAGCTTCTGGGCTCCTGCTGTGTTGCACATGGCAGGATAAACACGGCCCTGAAAGAGTCTATTAGGGATGATTAATCATTTTCGCCCGAGATGGTTTCTGGAAGGGCTCCTATGCCTTCACTGCAGGAGGAATTTCTAAATGCCCAGCAGAGGCATCATTTTTTTTTTTTAAACCATTTAACAAGGACTGCTCCTTCAGAAAGTATTTTCTATCTAAATGCACTGATGGCTGGGCCTCAAGAAATGATTGAAGTGTTTTTCTCAAAAACAAGGCCAGCATTTTCAATGCAACTGTTTTTGGGCAGAACACACTGTGCCCTTTGTGGACTGGGTCTTGATACTTACAGAGATTTTAAAAGAAAATATTTGGGCTGTGGTTTAAGAATCAAACAGTCTTAAGTATGTCAATAATGAGAGGCTGGAACTCTTTCTAAAAAAATATATACTGACTGCCGAACGCAGGATGAGCGTCTGGAAGCCAGGCTGTGCCAAGGGCCGGCACTCTCACCCTGCTCTGCTGCACGGGCAGCCCGAGGGGTGGGCACGGACGGGCTGGTCCATCACGTGGCACCATCCCCAGAGCGCGGACATGGCCCCAAGGAGAGCATCACCCTGATTCAGCTCCTTGTCGTCCACGGAGCGAGCTCTGCCATTTCAGACTCTTCCTGCAGGCTGTTGAAAGTCGCTCAGTCGTGTTTGACTTTTTGCAACCCCATGGGCTCATCCATGGCATTCTCCAGGCCAGAATCCTGGAGTGGGTAGCCTTTCCCTTCTCCAGGGAATCTTCCCAACCCAGGGATGGAACCCAGGTCTCTTACACTGCAGGTGGATTCTTTACCAGCTGAACCCCCAGGGAAGCCCTCCTGCAGAGTGCGTGTGGGTTAAGATGCCTTGCTGTCTGAGAGGGATGACTCATTTTCCCCCTAACCTGGTGGCCCAAACTGATAGATCCCTCTGCCGCGTCACCTCTCACGGCAGCCAGGCTGGCTGGTCTGGCCTTATCCTGCTTCCCTGGGGCTGGGCCCGTGGCCGGCTGGTGGAAGCGGTGATCTGACTTGGCTCCCCCAGGCCTCCCTTTTGTAGACTCGCTTGCCCAAGGGTCAGCCCCACCACTGGCACAAGGGTCAACCCCAGCTGCTACTGGTCTTCTGGGTCTGGGGGAAGATAGGCACCGGATCTGCAAACCTGCAGTATCTTCAGTTTAATCAGCATGCGGTTATTGAGACAGATCCACACACAACATTCCAACAAAACCGGATTCTCCTACAAAGGGACTTGATGGCAGTTGGCGGCCCTCACTGGTGTCTGGGAAGAAGGTGTTTGGGCAAGTTTGGGGTCTGCTCATGAGGGCGTGACCCTCGTAGCAGAAAGAGCCTAGTGGTTAGGATGCCCAGGCCATAGATTTGTTATAAAAGACACCTCGTCTCGTTAGTCTTTATAACTTAATTTTGGACACTGGTTTCAGGATGGATGAAATGAGATCTAAGTTTAGAGAGGTCGCCTGTGATCTCCACAGGACGGGCCTGCTCACGAGGTGTCAGGAAGGGGAGGTGCCCGCCTGGCCGGGGCGTCACCATGGGCCTGCATGTCTGCACAGATGGCCTCGCTCCTGCTCACTGGGTCCAGAAAGCCTGCTCCAGCCTCCTCCTCCGTCCAGCTGCCAACTGTCTCTCGTGGTGCCTCTGCCAGCTCTCAGCTCTGTGCACCAGGCCACCCTGACTCCGAGGCTCTGGTCAGCCCATGACCCCACCTTTGCCTCTGCTTGTGAATCAGCTGAGGGAGCTCCGGTTCCATCTCCAGGCTCTTCAGTCTGCTCAGGACTCCAGTTCTTTCATCAGAACAAGGGCACTTGGAGAGGCTGGGCCAGGGTCCCAGAGCCCCGCTGAGGGACATGCGCCAGCACGTAGGTCTGGGTTCCTTTCTTTCCCTCCCGTCCTCAGGAAACCTTAGCAAGTCAAGGCGCAAACACAACTGTTCTGACTCTTCTTTATCTTCTGAGTCTTGCTTTCAGGATACAGATTTGAAATTCAAATGTCAGGACTTGGCACGTTTCCTTGTAAGGCTTGCTTCAAGAAAGGAACGTGTGCTGGGGGGCTGAGAGGAGGTGGGGTGCAGAGGAGAATGCATCGAGATGGATTTCCCAGGGGGGCCCACACCTGGGTTCGCAGATTCGTGTCTGGGATAGATGTGAGTAACGGTTACACGCGCACTGGAGGACACAGAGCCTCAGCCATGATTCTCGTGTGAGCAGAGCCTCTGAGAGCGACAGCGAGGCAGGAAGCCCAGGAAGCCAGGCCCTGGGACAGCAGCGCCAGCTCGGGGGGGCCACAGGCAGCGCGACTCAGTTCTGCGCCCCCGGGGTCGTCACGCCCCGCTGGGTGAAGCGAGGCTTCACAGAGGACTGTCCCCATTCAGCCAGGGGGCAAAGGGCAGAAAGGTGGGCGTCCCCTTGTTCCGTGACAAATTGAGATAATCGTGCAAACACCCAGGGTGCTTAGCCTTGCCCTGATACAGCGGTTGTTTCGGAATATATAATTGGCCAAATGGCTCAATTTTCCACTTCAGCTTTATTTGCAGATACATTTTAAGATAGGTTTCCAGTTTATATACCAATTCTCCTTGGAGAAGAGGAAAAATAGTGAAGTATGTTTTATGAAGAACACCAGTTCCTAGCGACTTTGATGCATATGTGTATCAAAATAGAAAGCTACTTATTTTTTTTGTCCTGCATTCAGGAAAAGAAAATCAATATTTATTCTTTATCAACATCCAGAAGTCAGCAAGTTGTGAAATTATGTACAAGTTGAGATTGACATTTACTTACTACTAATAATATACATACTATGAAACACGGGAAGCCGAGTGGTATGAGCTGCGCGCCTGGGTCTCAGCTCCAAGCCACCTGCTGTGCGAGCAGCCAGCAGCCAGCTCCACGGAGGGGTGTGCGATGCGGACAGGGTCTGATGCTGGCAGGAAGCAGCGGCGTCTCCAGGGGGCAGGGAAAGCAGGAGGGCGCCACGGCCACGTCTACACGGGCGGACTCATTCCAGCCCTTAGTACTAGGCTTTCCGAAACAAGGCCTGTGGCGTCTTTTGGTTTATGATATGGTTATGACCAAGGAAAGCCAGTTTTTTTCTGATGTCGCTGCATGACAAGTCTTAGGGTCTGTTTTTCCCCTGGAATTCAAGCTCTGCACTTTCACCCTACTTCAGGATCAAAACTCATAAGTACATTTCTGTTTACGAAATGGATTAGAACGCTCAAGAAACATAGACTCAGGTATGTTGCCCCCATACAGGCTTCGTTGTGAGAGTAAACCTCTGACGCAGTATTGTTCTGAGCTAGCCGCTGCGAAGAACCAGGAGCTCAGCGGTCAGACCGGCCTGCTCGCCTCAACCTCCCTGGGGAGGAGTCCGCAGCAGAGCAGGGTCTCGCACGGCGAGGCCCCGCGGAGGAAAGGCGCTTCGGAGAAGAAAGCAGGAAGGGAGAAGGACGTCTTCAAAGACAGACTTTCTACTCTAAGATGTCATGACTCACGTGCCTCCAAAGCAAGTTTTCCTGAAATTAATTCCAACTCCTTTATAAGAGTCCCTTGGACTGCAAGGAGATCAAGCCAGTCAATCCTAAAGGGCATCAACCCTGAACATTCACTGGAAGGACTGATGCTGAAGCTGAAGCTCCAATACTTGGGTCATCTGATGTGAAGAGCCAGATCATTGGAAAAGACCCTGATGCTGGGAAAGATTGAGGGCAGGAGGAGAAGCAGGTGACAGAGGATGAGATGATTGGATGCTGTCAGCGACTCAATGGATGTGAGTTTGAGCAAACTCCTGGAGATGGTGGAGGAGAGGGGAGCCTGGCGTGCTGCAGTCCCTGAGGTCGCAAACAGTCAGACACAACTCAGCAACTGAACAACAGCAACCAGTGCAAGGGGCTGTCCCTGCTAACGGGCAGCTTCTCCCAGAACGGTCTGCAGTCCTACCAACGCCTAGCATGCCTCTGCCACTCCGTGCCCCACATGTCTTTTCCCAGGAAGCCCCTCACCCCACTGCATTCGCATTTCTGGGGGAGCATCCCCTGCTCTCACATGAGAACAGGCACAGCAGGCACATATACGTGCTCTTTCTGGCATGAAAGCTTTATGCTCATAAACAGCATCTCCAGCATCCTGAAATGGTGTTGGCAGACGACGTGAAAATGCACACTGGATTTACAGAGAAGTCAATTAGAAAGTAATTGGGACTACAGCTGCTGCTGCTGCTGCTGCTGCTAAGCCGCTTCAGTCATGTCCGACTCTGTGCAACCCCAGAGACGGCAGCCCACCCGGCTCCCCCGTCCCTGGGATTCTCCAGGCAAGAACACTGGAGTGGGTTGCCATTTCCTTCTCCAGTGCATGAAAGTGAAAAGTGAAAGCGAGGTCGCTCAGTCGTGTCTGACCCTTCCCGACCCCATGGACTGCAGCCCGCCATGGGGTCCCAGGCAGGAGCATGTAGTGGGGGCCATCGCCTTCTCCGTAGACCACAGAGCAGCAGTCAGGAAGTGCAGGGGAGACGGGGTTAACTACGGCAACGGCAATTCACACGTAAACTGTTATGTATAATTCAGGGGCTGCCCAGGTGGCCCGGAAGTAAAGAATCCCCCTGCCAATGCAAGAGACGCAAGAGACGTGGGTTCAGTCCCTGGATCAGGAATATCCCCTGCAGTAGGAGGTGGCAACCCACTCCAGTACTCTTGCTGGGGAATCCCACGGACTGAGGAGCCTGGCGGGCCACAGTCGACGGGATCACAAAATGCGGGGCAGGGCTGAGCGGCTGAGCGCCACCAGCGCGTGTGATTCAGCAAAGTGTTTAGATGTGCCTCTTACAGACGTGCGCCTTCTGCAAAGTTCACAAGTGAAAATGACCTGATGAGACCACAGACTTGTCCACACAACACAACACGTGAAGCGAGTGTGGCTCCTTCACGCCTTCATGTCTCTGCTTTTCTCCTGGCTGGCCCTTCCGGTGTTGAGACCGATGCTTCAACAACCTCTCCTCCAGGACTCAGGCACATCAGTGCCGCTTGAACTCCATCTTTCCCCTCGGAGTCACCTTTCCCTAGTCCCCTCCCGCTCTGAGCTGCCCTGGTCCTGCTGGACCAGCCCTGGGGGCTGTGGGGCCGCTGAGCAGCTGAGAGGAAGCAGCTGCGTGCCGTGTGGTCCTGCCTGATGGAGACGCTGGTGTCGGCGGTGGGTTCAGCCACGGTGAGGATGGCAGGGAGTGGACCCCTGGGGAGAGGCCTCACCCCACTTGTCAGGAGTTTGGGGGCCTCCGGTGATGGGGGCGCTGGGAGGCAGCGCTTCCCACGGTCCCCAGGCTTCCTCACGGCCAGGCGCTGTCACTGAGACTTCCCGGAGAAGTGGAGGTTGGACAGAGAGAGCCCGGCAGACACAGCCGGGGACCTTCCCAGGGATGGCGGGGAGGCCTGCGGGGAGGGGCGTGTGTGCGTGTGTGTGTGTGTGTGTGTGTGTGCACGCACATGCCTGTGTGTGTGTGTGCATGCACGCCTGTGTGTGTGTG